>JAXGGA010010012.1:0-48892 GCA_038373865.1 Uloborus plumipes | reverse complement strand
TCAATATCAATTGCAGTAAATGGCTTGAGTGAACGAATTTAGCTTTTAATTTATAGTTTGCTGGTTGATGTTTGTCGATGTTTATTGTTTTTATTATTATTGTGAAGAATAATGCACGAAATTTCTATGACTCATTCTTAAAATTTTTAGAATCAGTTGAATTTAAAAGAAAAAAGTGCTCCAAATATATTTTTGCAATGTGATAATTTATTGTTTAACTGTAATTTGCAGCAGTAATTGCATTTAATAAATAATAAAAGACAATACTAAAAGTTAATTTTTGACAACTTTTTTACAATTTGGCATTCAATTCTATTTCAGTAATCATATTGCGATATTGCAACGTTCTTTCTAAAGTGCGTCATTTCGAAAAATGTATTATTTTGTTTTTGAAATTAGGAAAGAAAATTTTCTTCTTATTTAAACTTTGGTTAGATTTCTGTTGGTTTCTGTGAACAACATTTCGGAAAATGTGTTATTTTGTTTTTGAAGTTAGGAAAGAAAATTTTCTTCTTATTTTAAACTTTGATAAGATTTATGTTGGTTTCTGTGAGCAACAAAATTGTTCCTTTTTTTCTCTTTTGGTTTATTTTTGTGCACCTCCCTTTGGGGTTGCATTCAAATGAAACCAAGGGGGTGTTTTACCTCTTTTATGGGATAAATCAGTGTTAATTTCAATGCAGACAAAAGTAATATGAATTGGTGCGACCACTTGGCAATATATCGCCAAGCTTTTGGACGCCAAGTGTTTTACGCCAATTTGGCAACATATCGCCAAGTTGGCTACAAATTTGGAGAAAAAAAATCTTTTGTGCTGGATTCAATTTGGCGCTATTAGCGATATTTTGCGAAAAATCCACTGAATGATGTTAAAATCGGTAATATTTAAGAGTAATCATTGTAAAACATTTTTTTGCATTGTTTCGTGGCTAACTAGGGATGTAAATGTTTGAGTTCTTATCTTGCTCACTCCAAGCACTATTTTAGTACTTAAGGCATCTATTAAAAAATTAACACATAAAAGGAAGTAGTGTGGGGTCCATACCAAATTTTTATATCATACTTTGAAGGAATTATAGTTGAATTATAACTAAAATAGAGTATTTTTTCTGCTATCAATTTTTTACAAATGAACTTTCAATTTTATACCACGGACAAAGCCGTGCGGGTACCGCTAGTTTTTAATAAAAGTACATTAACGTATAACAAAACAAACACATTTTTAATTGCGGAAACCAGGCATCAAACTAAAAAAAAAATAAAAATAAAAAAATAGGGGAAGGTTGTGGTGAGCACCCTAATTTAGGAGTGCTTTTAATTTAAGTTTATTTTTCACTTATTAGTAGCCATTTAATTCAAGACTTTTACTCTTTGTGAAAACTATAAGTTTTCTAAAAGCACCAAGGTAAGGAAAAAAGTATCAACACATGAAAAATGTTTCAACATTGCCTATATGCGAATATTGGTTCAAAATAGGAAAAATATTTAATATTTCATTCTTTGAATTATTTGTTTTGATTTTCCTCTCAACACTTCTGTGCTACATGTTATACTTCTGTTTTCAGAAAAATATTTATTTTTCTTGAATGTAAATTTAAATTCATTTTTGTTCAAGGCATACTTAAAGTTCTTTTTTTAAACATATTTTCCCGTCGGAGATAGGCAAAATTTGACTGTTTTTAAATAAAATAAAGCATTCATGTATTCGCATTCCAATTTAAAAGTTCAGGAATTTAATCATTCCTAATAGGGTCTCATGAATATCAGATGTGAGGGTTATCTTTTAATATTCTATACACTTTAACGCACCGTATGAACTATTTGTTTTGTTTTTACTACGTACAGTTCCATACTACATGTCACAGTAAGGATTGCAGAACATTACATTTATTTACTGTTAATAAAGTTATTTATCATAGATCATGGTGATGGTATGTTTAAAAACAATAATATTTAAAGAATATTTTTCCACAACCAATCAGCAAAATTTGGAAAATCATTAATAATCAGCATAATGACTGATTATGGCAGCTTAATCAATGCATCTCTATTAGTAGGTACATATGCGCAAACTGGCGACTGAAAAAACTACTCTACATTCCTTTGGAGGAAAGTAAAGTAAATTTTGGAACTGAAATTTGAGTGAAAATTTCTCACCAATGCATTAGTTCCGGTACTTCCTACAAGCACTGTAAGCAAGTTTAGAAGAATGTTTGAAAGCTATAATATTCAACACCAGCTTGAAGAGAAAATGTTTATCTAAATTTGAAAAATCAGTGTTGTTATAAGGGAAAGCAGTCTCTTTCAGTTCTAGATGGGACCTCTATTTAAAATATTTTTTCCGATAGTAAATTTATCATTAACTTAAACTTGTGCTGGTGACTTCAAAACATATCAAAAAATGTTTTCTTAAAATAAAAATAAAAACTACGAAAAAAAACTTCACGAACAGTCTGCAGCTGTTTGATTTTAAGAGATAAATTTAACTGTTGAATAGAAATACAAATTATTCCCATTCAAATAAAAAAAAACTGAAACTAGCATAAACCAAGTTCTCATTATTATTTTTAAAAGTTGTTGACATTTTGCCCTAGTCATAAAGCATGTTTCGCTTTCAAACAAAGACAAAGAACTTATTCTAGCTTTTCATCTGCAACTTTATTGTAATTGTTGCTAAAACACACAATGGAATTATAAGCAACTCAAGGTCCTATATATTAATTAAGCAACAATGAAAGAGCATGAAGCTCATTACAATTAAACATTCTCACATGTTTTTCTAATCCGTACGTCACGACACACAGCTTATTCCTTTAAGGTGTTGCCACAAGAATTACATAAAAGAAAGCTTTAACTTGGGATGGGATTTTCAATAAAAGATTAACAAAACGCAGGGTGTAGGTCACAATTGCACTTCAGAAGGGTGGAATGGCTGAATGGTTTCTTAACCGCCTTCTTGGAAGTATCCAACCATGTTTTGGGCGAGAATTTTGTCTTTAAACGCCTGCATGAGGTCTTATTTGCCTTATTCATGAGACTTTCTGTTTCCTTGAAGGGCTGTCAAAACAATGAATCATAAGTAAATTTTTTCCTTCTTAAGTCTTTTCAAAGTATGTTTCTTCATTCCTTTATAATTAAGAGGGGAATTATTATAAGAAGTTTTATTGCGGGAAAAAAAACTCTTCGGACTCATGTTTAAGTTAAAATCTTCAAATCTTCAAGTCTCATCAGCAAACAAAACTATATTCCTTTATGTTATTTATATGCCGTTGACAATCAGATTCATCGAGCTATGGTTTCTTTTTTGAATAACTGCACGTAAGCGTAATCCAAAAATCTTTTTTTCTCAACTGTATAGAAACTTAAGGCCCATCCTTCAAGTTTCGGCTACCAGTTTTTGTAACGCTTCAATAATAATTAGTATTTCATATTGAAATGGTAAATATTATTATTATGCAGCTGTTCATTGTCATCTTTCGCAATGTTTCCTCAAAACAAGATGCGTCTTAAATCCGAAAGCAAGATTTTTTTTTTTTCAATGAATGAAGTAGAAAAAACTATTACTATGTCTTACATAAAAGTGATCATAAAACTAAATGAGAGCAAAAACAAATCAAAGCCTTTCATAGACTTGAACAACTCTACTTCTGAATGCCTAAAATAGAAGTGTCCTTTTTTCGGAGGGGTCGCTTAAAAGATGTATATGTGCTATTTGCAGAAATAAATATTTTTATGTCAATTCCTGAGGTCGGAATACTCTACTTAGACAATTTCCGAGTCTTCAGCGGACGTTTTTCGAGTCATACGCAACTCTACTCTAAAACGTTACCCTGTTTTTCCTAATATTCCATAGTTCAGTTATAAATAGGACCTTGGCAATACGCTATTGTCTAGAGAAGTGTTTACTGTCTTCTAAGTTATCAAAATAATGGTATTCTTGACATCATTCATCAGCTTAAGTCATCTTGGAGAAAATTTCAGATTACTACCATTAAAAGAGCCGACATTAGTAGGATAACACATTTTATTGGGCTCTTAGCAGGACGAAAAGTAGCTTACTCCAAAAAAGAGTCATATCCTTTTTTCCACTCATTGGGGCCATTAACCATACAATAATATTCTCCTGCAACAAACATATCGTCTGTTTGTACACACTCCCTAGTTGTTCCCACACGTTCGGACATAATATCAAATTTTCAGTTTCAACATCCTGTACTTAGATGGATCTCCCTCCCAACTGGCATTGGCATTTGTTACGCTCTGGTTTCAAAAATTCATCCTAATGGATAGAAACGGCTCAATCTTTCGACTTCGCCAAGCATGAAGCCTTGCTAACTGCGGAAGGGATGAGCTCAGGTTATAAATCATGTAACTCTGCTGAGGAATTTCTGCGTTTGTTATTTCTCTGAAAGGGAAATCGGCCGCCATACTCTTTCGCTTTCTGATAATTGGAGACAATTGCTTGTGAAATAGGACTTAAAATTCGGATGATCATTATTCTTCTGGGGAAGTCTACAACACTCTTTGCCTATATATATATTAGGGATGTCCTCATATGAGGGTTTGATAAAGTTTCTAGATTTTCAATGGAGCACCCCGTGGGTTTGATAAAAAAGAATTACAGTACCATTTTAGATTTTAAGACAAATTTCAAGAGTCACTAACACAGAGATGGAAACTTGTAAAATTTAGGAATGACAGCAAAAAGAACACTTGAAGGAAGAGAGAAACAATTAAAATTTTATTTACATATCTCACATTTTATCTGCTTAGAAAAATGTAAGATATGTAAATAAACCAACTGCTGAGGAATTTCTGCGTTTGTTATTTCTCTGAAAGGGTAATCGACCGCCCTACTCTTTCGCTTTCTGATAATTGGAGACAATTGTCTATGAAATAGGACTTAAGAAAATATTTAAAATTCGGATGATCATCATTCTTTCGGGGAAGTCCACAACACTCTTTGCCTATATATATATTAGTGATGTCCTTATATGAGAGTTTGAAAAAGTTTCTAGACTTTCAATGGAGTACAGCTTGGGTTGATGTAGTTTATAAAAAACAATTACAGTACTATTTTAGAATTTAAGGCAAATTTCAAGGGTGACTAACACAGATATGGAAGCTTTTGAAATTTAGGAATAACAGCAAAAAGAACACTTGAAAGAAGAAAGAAACAATTTAAATTTTATTTTCATATCTTACATGTTTTCTGCTTAGAACTCTTAGTCACATGTTGTACTTCAATGCGATAGCTCAGCCTATGTGATACACTTTTGTATACTAATCACTTTGACATTAGGCTTACATAAGTAATGTCGCTGTCATAAAAGCTGCAGTAGGTACACTGTGCATCAGTTTCAAGAAATAGAGGGTGGAAGAAAAATAATGGGTACAAATTGAAATGTAGAAAATAGATGTAAAGAATTTTTATTTTCTGAAACTACCCAGCACCGCAAGTATAAATGCATATTTGTCGATAGCCTCCTAATGAAATTACAAGTGAGGAAAAAGAAGTGATGAGAATTAAATTAGAAAAATAGATATTTATGCTAATCAGATATTACTGTGACATACTTTTAACGCTGTTATTCTCAAAAAAATCATGGAAATACAGTATAAAATATTGGTTTGATAAAAAAAAGCGTATGATTTTTTTTTTTGAAACAAATCAGAAGGTCTATGACGTTTCAACGCTGTTATTTGAAAAAATCATAGAAATAAAGTATAAAATATTGATTTGATCAAAAAGTAGCCTATGATTTTTTTTTTTTTTGAAACAAATCAGAAGGTATATGACGTATACCGCTTTATATCGCCAATACATCACCGTACAGAAAGAAATGCAAAATAAGAGTGAAAGAAACACAAAAAGAAAAATAGAAAATTAATGCATTCAATGATTCAAAATGAAGAGAAAGCTCTGAAGAATATTTTCATTTAACAAGGTAATAATTGCCTTTTCGAGAAAAAGGGTATCAGTTAATATATTCCATGCGTTGACTTAAGGCTTTCCAGAAAATCAGTCATTCATTTAATCACGTAAAACTAGATAACTTGCTTAATCCTCACTGAAATATTTTGTTCTCATTTCAAAAAAGTTTAGATCAGTATTCTTAGGGAGCAAATGTCTACAGCATCATAAATATTTTTTCGATTTTTTATTTGTTATCGATTATAACTTATTTATGACATAAATTTCTCAACAGATTAGTCACAAAAGCAGATGGAATCTAAAAATCTTTCTGATCACCAGCACAGATCATCCTGGAAAAAACGGTCCAGTTGTTCAATCTTCCATGGGCAGAATAAATCATGTTTCCATTAATGTTACTTACAGGAGATGATTTCAAAATATGTCAGAAATAAAAATCCATTTTGATCATTCTTGAAGTTATTGGATAACAATAATACGATTATAAAAAAAGAAAATGTATTCTTTGTTTTAAATTACGTGCTTAGCCTTTGAAGACCAAAAAAACTACTTTCTGAAAATACAGACATCTTGCATTAAAGATAATACAAGCAATAAACAGCAACTCTTTTTCACTCAAGTTCGCGATTTTTTATATCATAAGAAACACATTTTCTTTAAAATTGTATTAACATGCTTGACTTTACAGGTGTAAATTTGTTTTATTATTTTTTTCATGAACTAAAGAAGTAATGGCTTTTTCCGGGATTAAAAAATGTGTTCATACTTCATATCATAAGAAGCACTAGTTTGAGTTAAAGAAAAAGTCTATTTTATTTATAATTAAAGAACATATTTTCCTCTATTTATCTTGGTACAAGTGACAGTCAACAGGTAAAAAGCTGACTTATTTGTAAGCAGTTGCACCTGAACGAAATAGGTTGCATGATAGAATCGATTAACTACGGCACGCTTTTCAAAACAGAAATTGAACAAGTGTAACAAATACCTCAGAATAGAATAACTAAATTAAGGATTCGTGAAGGGGAGAGTTTAATTGGACAGTAGAATGAATGAGATAGTTGCATTTAAGAAGAAATAAAATGTGATAGCAGATCAGAATATGTGTCCCCGAATATCCCGTTTCCCCTAACTTTCTCTTAAACCTAAATAGACAAAAAGCAAAAGAAGCACAATTCAAAAATTGACAGAATTACTTTTAATCAACGCACTTGTACCTACACATAAATAATTATACTTGGATAAAAATCTATCGTTCGCAATAAAAATATTGCACTCGAATTAATAGTTACAGAGTTCTTAGAAAAGTAGGAACCCTCTAGAAGTAATATTTTCAAATTTACGAGTAACTTTTTTTAAGTTACTGAGCATAACCAACATTTTTTGTGGGATCCTAGCTCCTCTAGATTTGGATGTTGGAAGCTAAAAATTTGCACAGGTTAGTTTCATAAATGTCTACACCTCTGTAAAATTTGATCCAAATCGGAGATGGTCGGGTGGGGACCACTAGTTCACTTGACATGGAATGACTCATATGTGACTTCAATATCGTAAAAAAATAAATAAATAAAATTAAAAAAAAAACCAATCAAAAGAAAATTAATTCCACAAAATAGCTCCCAATATGAAAGAGTACTGATTACTCCTTTAATTCCAATCACTGTGAAGAAGATTGCGCAATCAAACGCTTTGTAAAAATACAAATATAGTAGCTTTTTCGTAATGTAAAAGAAACTTGTATTACTTTCAGAAAATTGTTTTTATCGATTAAAAATATTTTTGAGATAATTTGAAAAAAGATTTTTCCAGTCAATTTTGTAACCCATGCTTATTAATCGATTATGGTTATACAGCAAAGGTTCCGAAATTTCTTCGATCGGTAGATAACTTACCTATTTTTCCCTGATTTTCGTAAACTCCTTCCTATTAATTGTTTCAAAACAACTTAAGAAGTGTAATATTAAAAAAATCTCAAAGAAGCAAGAACGGACTCTCTTTAAGTAATATTTTTCAAATTTATGAGTGACTAAAAGTTACTGACCCTAACAAAATTTGTTTACATAGATACAATAGTGCTGAGCTTTTTTTGGGCCCAAGTGAGCTCATAGCATGCGAAAAGTGGATTTTCTTCTTCTTTTTTTAATATGTGACTTCAATATCTCAAAAGTAAAAACGGAAAAACTCAGATAAGTAAGAACGGACTCTCTTGAAGTAATATTTTTCAAATTTATGAGTGACTAAAAGGTACTGAACATAACCAAATTAGTTTACATAGATACAATAGTGTTGAGTTGTTTTTGGGACAAGTCAGCTCAATCATGCGGAAAAATGGATTTTTTTTTTCTTCCTTCTTTAATGTGTGGACTTCAATCGCTCAAACATATGAAACGAATCAAAAGAAAATTACTTCCCCTAAAATAGTTCCAAATATGAAAAAGTACTGACTATTTCTTTAATGCCAATCATTCCAAAGAGGATGGCGCAATCAAACGCTTTTTCTCGTTTACCATGGCTGATAAATATCTAGAAGTGATGAAAGGATTTTTTTTGAAAACCTTGATATACAAATAGACCCCATAAAAAGCGGCTCTAATTAGTTTTTTTTAATCAATCACTCCAGGCGGAAAAGCAATCGAACGTTTTCCTCATTAAGCGTAACAGCTGGAATAAGGTATGGAATCTAATCAAGCTATTTTAAATACTGGCTCCAATGAAAAATGGTTCTGACTATCATTTATCACCACTCTCTTTAAGATAGCAGTTATCAACCTGTGGGTCACCTGTAAAGGGGGAGGAGGGCATGATATATTAAAAGATGGACTTCGAGCATTAGGAGGAATATTATGTTAACAATTTGATGAATTTGATTGCAATAAAATACAGCAATCAATATTCTAAAAAAAATCATAAAATGCGTATGAACAATGATGTAATATACTTCAGAAAAAGTCTGCTTTAGTGTACTACTTATATTTTAATCATCCATTATTTTAATAATTCTGATTTGAAAAAACGAGTTACTTGAAGCCCTGAAACACGCGTTTGCAGTTTCCTGCAATTTGTGCGTCTTAACATCGTATTATGATATTTTAGTACTATCGCAATTTTGGCAAGAGTTAAAAGTGAAGTAATTTGTGTAGAAACAAAAGAACGATTGCAGTTTTAATATTTTTTGTTACTACCTGAAAAAGTATTGCATACATCTCTTCTGATTTGTAATATATTTTTAAGATTCAATTTGAAAGATTATCTTTTGGATCAATTATACGTAGGAGCTATTTCAATTTTGAATCGTTTTTACACGAGATATTGTGCTTTCACATAATTAGTAAATACAATGACAAAACACCTTGATCGTTGGAATAAATTTAAAACAAATTGCCTACCAATTTAAGACAAATAGTTATACATAATTTTCAGAACAAAATAGTTTTTTTTTTGTATGAAATTAATGTGTGCTAGTTTTTGAATATTGTTTTTACAGATGGAAAAAATTGTTTTTGAGACAGTTCATAGACAGATTTTTCAACATAATTCAACAAAACTGAATTTTTAAACAGATTCTTCAAACTACCCATGCTTATTAATGACTTGTATTTACACAGCTAAGATTTAAAAACTTCTTCGACCGGTAGACCATTTACCATTTTTTCGCTGATTTTACTTATGGGTACAGATTTTGGGCACAGATTTTCGTAAATCTGTGCCTATAAGTTGCTCCGAAAGAGGTTACTCAAATAAGGTAAAAGGGTAATATTTGTACTTCTTAAAAAGTAAAAGGAAGTTTAAGTTTCACCCAAGTTGTTTTAATTCGGTAAGATGGGAATAAATGTATGGATATTTTATGTGACAATTGTAAAATTCAGTTACAATTTAAAATTGTAAATTTATTTTCTATGGATTTTTTAAATTAACTTCAAAAGGTCCTTATTACAGACATCAAGTGAGTATTTATTTCTTGCTTTTCAAGCACAAAAAAAATGTATCTACCTATTTCCGCAAATTTATGAAGTTATATAATTAAACTAATGCATAATTAGCTAACTTATGTGTCGATTATGTAATGAAGGATGTTGCGTAATGCTCCTTTTAAGAGAAATATTACAGCAACAGCGATGGAATTCTGTCCTTCACTATTTACCATCTACTTAAAATCTATTTATTTTAATTTGTGATAAAAATTAATATTCTTTTCTTGCTCTAATGCAATCAGAAATTTAAAGTTTGAAATAGCTCATTTTATTTATTTTCCTTTCAACGTCTCATTCTTTTTCTTTCTTTCTTTTTTTTAAAATAAATCTCTGCTCTTAAGGATAAAATGAGTTTGAAAAATAAAAAAAAAGATCATAAGCAAAATAAAATTTACAATTAGCTCAGAGCAACATTTAAAAAAGAAAAAAGTTTCCAGTGTTGAAGAAAGTAATGGGACGTGACATCTGCATTTTACACGTCATACACAAATCGTTCAGTAAGGGAAGAGTTTCGAAAAATGAATTTTTTCTGAGGTCGAATATCCACGATAAGGGAGTCATTGGTAAATCGAGCCAATGGAAAGAAAGCAAACGATAATTCGGCCTCTGCACTCACCCCTTGACCTGATTTCGACTACCTGTAGATGACACCTCAAAGGTCTGTCGCCTAAGCATGTTTTCATTGACGCTTCCTACACTGTACTGTTATGTTAGCTCGAAACAGCTTGTCAGTGGGAGGTGTTTTTTTTTCTTCGTCTTCAGTTCTGCTATTAGTCACCAAAAGAAAAATCCAGCGTAATGCCCACACTGTTTGTTACTGACACAGATGCTTTCATTTGAAAAATTGCACTTAAAAAGTTAGTTATTTGGATCGTGGGTGCCCATATCGCACATCCAGAATGAAAGGGGCACATCTCAAAATAGCTGTTTTGAGAAAAATCGATTTGAAAATTTAAACTTTTTTAAATCCTTGCCCTGACTCTAATAACTATTAAAAATTAGATAAACTCTCATTGATTGGTTGATTAAAGGTTCTGCTAGGTGACTATGGTGTGCGTTTCCCGGTCAATTTTAAATAAGTCGGTAATTAATGAGAAGTGCCCCTTTCATTCTCCATTTTCGTGGAGAATGAAAGGGGCACATCTCAAAATAGCTATTCTTACGGGCATCGGTTTATACACCATTTAATTATTATTATTTTATTTATTTATTTATTTATTTTTTTGAAGTTCTTGTCATGATTTTAACTAGAGATGGAACGAAGCGGCATTTGGCCGAAGCGCCGAATACCGAAGCTTCGGCCAACTAATGGCCGAAGTTTCGGCCGAAGCTTCGGCTGGCGCACATATTGAAGTTTTTGGATTAAATGCATAATAAATGCTTAGAGTTTTATACTTTTTTCCATATGTTTTAATATTCTTAATTCTTAGCGTTACACAATATTTTCAGCTTACTGTAGTATTCTTAAATTGATTTCATTAATTAAAGTTTATTTTTATTTTGGTTGTTTTTATTTTAATGTTCTTAGTATTACACAACATTTTCAGCTTACTGAGTCATTCTTAAATTAATTTCACTAATTAAAAGTTTTCTTGTTTCGTTTTGCTTTGTACTGCTAGTACAAGAAAAGACGACATTACTATTTTTGTACTGCAAATTAGTAGTAGGAAGCTCTACTTGGAACATGAAAAGCTCAGTCTGCAGTTCAGTTGATGTTTTATAATAAAACAACTGATATGATCATGTATTATACCATAGAACTACCCAATCTGCTACTATTTACGTTGTGTTATATATTATAAATATCTTAATATTCTTAATGCAAAATGCTTAAAACATTTTTCATATTTCGGCCTTACGCAACTAAAAGCACGTTGAACTTTTCTCGGTTATTTATACATTATTTTAAAGTGCTTACACTGGTCTTTCAAACGACGCTACTTTTGCAGTGCCAACTAAAATACACAAACTGTTTTTGGATCTCAAAAACGCTAAAAAACGTCAAAAATGCCTTGTTTTGAGGGCCTTCACTGACCTTACGGCAACAACTTACTACAAATTTAACATTCATTTTGTAAAGTTTCAACCTTCTATATTCCATTTACAAAAAGAAAATTGGAGTTAAACAATTCCTGGTAAGAGTTTTGGCTCACGGCAACTTCCATTAATGTCTTGTTACTTCCATTAATGTCTTAATTACATGTCTTGAAAATCCGCTTAATTTTTGATGCCGCACCTTCATCTTTAGGGGTACATAAAAACTAAACAACTCAACTTGAGAGCAAAACATTCTGCATTTGGTCTTTCATTAAAATAATAAACATTTGGTAATTTTTGGGAGAAAATCTGAGAGGTCATGAATCACAGGCGTGACACTCTCTCAGATTCTTGCTCTTAATGCATCTCTTTAAAAAAACTGAAATTGTGTACCTATAAATTTCAAAACACATAAAATTTTTAAAAGAAAGTAATTCAGGATGTATAATAGTTGCACATCTGCCCTTGTACACATAAGAACCATTACCATTGTTCAAAGTTTCAAATCTAGAAATCATTGAAAAATACTCAATGCAGTATATTTATATAGCTTTTATTTTAAAACTAAAGTTTTTTGAACAAATATAACGAAACTAGGTGACCCGTGCGGAATTCCGTACAAAAAAAAAAAAAAAAAAAAACCTCTAAACTTAAAATTTAATACGACAATTTTTATTGGCTTCATTATCTGCCCGAAGTTACAGCGCAGTGTCGAAATCTATAAAGAAAAGTCCAGCGTAAATTGGTGTAGTCCCTGCCAGAGGTTGCAAGTTCCCGATCATATGGTACACTTGACCATGTAGTTTAAAGCAATATGGACCTCTGCCAGGAATGTTAACTGAGTCCACTTTGACTGAAGCGAAGACCAAAGCATTGTTGAATTGTCTAATATTGTCTAGGTAGTAGACACCTTCCTGTTAGTCTGCCTGTTGGTACCCTGTTCCTTGGCATTGTAAAATCTTGTACGTTTGCACAACATCCGCATCAACTGCCGTCGTTCTGACAACTTTTCAAAGAGATCAAAGACACGTTCACTTTTACAACTACAAAAGTGATACCCTATATTAAAATCAAATACCCAAGGCTACTACTAAACTAAATACTAACGTTATCGCAAAACTACCATAGTATTTTGAAACAATAAAAGTTACGATTTAGGTTTACCGAGCTAAGCCTTGGCTCGAAATGTCGCATTTAAAATTGATTTGAACAACAATGGTAACGATTTTAACAGTTGAGCAAAAATTTTAACTTTTTCAAACTTCAATCGCTTATAAGTCGCTTAAACGTGGATTTTCGAGATTCTCGTTACGCGGCGCTAGCGGAGAAACGTTCTAAAGAACGCATTTTTTTTAATCTTTCGAATGAAATCAAAATGGAGACGATACGACAATTATTTCGCTAGATAGAGTCAATTTTGTGCCCAAAAATTGAAGTTCGAATAAAAAACGAACCGACACTTTTTAGAGAGTGGGTCTAATTTTCGTCAATAGCCCGCGGGATAAGCTTCAAAATCATAAATTTTCATGCAATTCGATAAAGAAATGAGCGAGTTTCGACCGGGTATAGGATTCCGCTTAGAGAAATAATGTATGGAGATGTAATATTTAAACGAACATATTGTTACTAAATATTTTATTAATTATTGAGGGCATTCTGGATTCAAATGTTCAATACGCTCATATTTTTAATTGAATATAAATTTCTATTATGCTTTATCATGAGGAACAATTTTGAGTTAAAAAGACTATCTTATATGATAATTGTAACAGAAAATTTTCTGCATAAATTTCAGGCCGAAGCAGCCGAAGCGGCCGAATCACAACTCATGCTTCGGCCAGACCGAAGCTTCGGCAAAATGGCCGAAGCTTCGGCTCGGCCGAAGCTTCGTTCCACCTCTAATTTTAACCTACATTTTTTAATGATGCATGTTTTCTGCAATTTATATCGGGCCTTTTTTTATCCACGAGTGGGGGCAACCGCCTCCCCCCAAGGAAGGGGGATTCTTCATACAAATCCTAAAATTACAACGGATTAAAGCCACATTTGGCACGTAGGTCCTTTCATGCTCAGAATGTCACGCCAGGGTTCTTTCACTCTGCTTGCGAGAGGGGGGCTGATAGTTGCAAGAAAATATTTTAAGTGGAATACTTACATTATTACTTACAGTGGCTGAAATTTTACGAAATCCGAAAAGGCCTAAATTAAACTTTAAAATCATAAAATTTCTCTTTTCTACAGGCAAAATTTTACACTATTTTTTGTAGGGATTTTGATTTATACCTGATTCCTACGCATCACGAGACAACTCGTGATAATTAACTCGATAAGGGGAAAAAAAGGGCATTTTAGTTGCTTATACTTTTGTACGTACGTATGCATGGTCGGATGTGCCAAAAAAAAAAAAAGACATTCCTTTGAGAATGAGTAAAGTAGAAATTTAGGCCGCAGTTGAATGCAAATCTTTTCGAGAAAACATTACTTCCTGTACTACTTACAAGGAAGTAAAAAAGTAATAACTACTGTCTGTTTGCGTATTGAGCGCCTGGCAGCCACGAACGCTTCCATTTGAAAAGGGGAGATAGGTTTAGGATGCGCACTTCCTAATGCCTTCAGTTTTTGTTCGCTTGCTACTTCTTCGTTGCATTTCCCCCCTATTTCGAGAGAGTCAGAAGAGACTTGGCGCGTGCGCAGATTTAAAGGAGGTTTCACGAAAAAATGTTAGACAGTAATTGGTATTTCCATCTTTGTAGTTCAGTTTCGCAGGAATGACAATACCAATAACATTAATACAAAATTTTACTCTCATACAGTTATTATTTTCAGTTTCAACGTAAAAATTAAGTCTTTCCGTAAAACATTGATATCTTACCGAAATTCAGAATGTAAACATTCTACTACCAATTTTAATTTTCGCTCTTTAACAGGGTACAGGGGTCATACACTGCGATGCAAAAGTTTAGACAAAATGCAAATATGTAAATAAAAAGAAAACTATTCAACGAAATGCTTTCAAATTTCTACTGCAAGTACACAATATGGTCCCAAATACGTGTCTGGAGTTCTTAAAACTATAACTGGAATCAAATTTTGGATATTACAAAAGACATTTTTTTACATTGTTGCAAAAGTTTAGACAATAGTCAGATTTTATGCAAATATCCCTTGAAATGTGATTGGTGGAGGAAATGCGGGACTGTATTATTCATTTATAAAGTGCAGAGATTCCTGAATAAATAATCAAAATCTCAAAAGCTCTTTAGTTCTCGTGTAAAGAAGATGAGAAAGTTTGGAAGCCTAAATTTGAAAATGGACCTACTTTATTAATTTTTTGTCTTTTAAATCGGCTTTAGTATGGTAGTACATTGTTTTTTACTTTGTGGAGAGCAAAGTCAGACATGCGTATCGATCAAAAAGTCCAAGAAAAATTATATTTCTTAAGGATGCAGGAATTGAAAAAACGGCTCAGACTGACGATTCGCCCCTTAATCCTACAAAACTTCAACTTAGGTCAAAAACAGCACGTGACAGCATAAGTAGATGAACAACTGAATTGGAATGCATAAAAAAAACAAAGAATTGTGCCTGAGCCTTTTCGGACAGAGTGTCCCAAATAAGCCAGATTTTAATGTGAAAAGCAGCACATGTATCATCGTGACTAAAAAATGAATGGCACTTTCTTTGATACAAATTATTAAAATTGGGATGGCCTAGATGGATTATAATTCTTTTCAAGGGACTTGAGAAATATCCAATGATCATATGCTGTGCTGCTTTTACCAATAAAATCTGTCTTATTTGGGACACTCTGTTCGAAAAGGCTCAAGCACAATTCTTTGTTTTTTTTTATGCATTCCGATTCAGTTGTTCATTTACTTATGCTTTCATGTGCTGTTTTTGACCCAAGTTGAAGTTTTGTAGGATTAAGGGGCAAATCGTCATTTCGAGCCGTTTTTTCAATTCCTTCATCTTTAAGAAATATATTTTTTCTTGGTCTTTTGGTCGATACGAATGTCTGAATTTGCTCTCCACAAAATAAAAAACAACTTACTATCATACTAGAGTCGATTTAAAAGACAAAAAATTAATAAAGTAGCTTCATTTTCAAATTTCGGCTTCCAAACTTTCTCATCTTCTTTACACGAGAATTACAGAGCTTTTAAGATTTTGATTATTTATTCAGCAATCTCTGCACTTTATAAATGAATAATTAAGTCCCGTATTTCCTCCACCAATCACATTTCAATGGATATTTGCATAAAATCTGACTATTGTCTAAACTTTTGCACCAATGTTAAAAAATGTCTTTTGTAATATCCAAAATTTGATTCCAGTTATAGTTGTAAAAACTCCATACACGTATTTGGGACCATAATGTGCACCTGAAGTAGAAATTTGAAAGCATTTCGTTGAATAGGTTTCTTTTTATTCACATATTTGCCATTTGTCTAAACTTTTGCATCGCAGTGTAGCAGGGACAAATATATGTATAGGAGTTTCAAGGAAAAAATATAGGAGTTTCAAAAATATATGTAAAGGAGTTTCAAAGAAAATATATAAGATCCGTAGCGAATTACATCGGAATTTTGAGATACAAAATACTAATATGTTTTGCAACACATGTTTTTTTTTAAAAAAAAAAGCACCATTCTCAGTAGAATTCTACATTGCATAAAATTATAGTAATATGAAGAGTAACAGATGTAAGAACATCTAAGAAAAGCATTGCATACTTTGACATACAGAAAATTTATTTTTCCATTTCTTTCAAATTTTTCTGGAGGAAAAACTTTAACCTGCAACCAAAATCCAAGATTGTATGAAGACAAAGTCAAAAAAATTTTTTCACTTGATAGCGGTCATCTTCAAGTTAGCATATTATACTATTAAAATTATACAAACTAAATTCATAAAAAGAAAAATGCATTTATTGGTACATTAAAAATAAGTTAAAAGTTGCACATATAACATCATCTCTTTTCATCAAAAGGCAAAACAGAAGATTAGTACATATGTCAACATTACAGATGTAATAATCATCAGAGTGTCAATTTAATTCATGTTTTAAATCAATTGATTTTTTTTAAAAAATCACTGATTCAAATCACTTTTTATTTTAATACTTATAAAATTCTCTTGGACAATCTCAATTTTATTATTTTTGCCGTTTTCTTTTAGAGCTTTTATTTCCATCTAATAAATCGAAAAATAATCCTAATTATCCCCAGCTCCAGAGATGGTGGAAGGATGCAGTCCAAATAATATGTATGCACAAATAGTGCTATTTGTTTTGTCTAACACTTGAAATAAAGAAAATACATGCAGCTGCAGGGCAGGTGTTGCAAAGAGTGAATTGAGGGGGGAGGGACATGATAAGATGTGTGTGATATAGGGGAAAGTACCCCAAAACGGGATAGCTAACCTATTCTTCGCTTTATTTCTTATTGTATACAAGGTACATTCCAAAGTTTGACGTCATTTAAAAGTATACACCTTTAACATTACTAAAAATACCTTTGTCATATTTGTTCGATATTATTTATGTGAAAAATACTGGTTTCAAAAAGTCTTATAAAATCCCGTTTTACCCGACCAAGGGTGGGTAAAACGGGATAGGAAATTACATGTTATTATTTTGTGCTCATTTCACTTTTAATTTAGTTTTTAGACCAAAAATAGGCTACGTAATTGTATAGTTGGAAAATTACATAACACAGAAATCACATAACAATGTGTCGCCTTCTTCGTCTGCTTTGGAATAAGCTTCGTGGGCCCATCGAGCATTGTATCCAGCTTCCTTCTCCAGATTTCGATTCAAGATACAGAGCGTTGCAGAAAATACATGCTTCATCTTTTTCAGTTTCATCTTCTGAAGACGACGACGTCCAACCTTGGCTAACTGATGATTTTTTTTTTCATGTTACGTCCATTTTCTTCCATTTTTGCAAATGTTTGTGGGTTTTTTTCAGGTTCAAAGCAACATTTAAAAAATTTATATGCCTGTTTTCTATCTCCACCTGGTTTTATTTTACGCCTCATTTGCTTTGTTTTTGGAACATTCAAGAGACTTATTTTGGCAGCCCTTTTTTATCAGCTTTTAAATTATTTCTCGTTCTTTTTTTTCTCGTTCTTCTTCTTCCAACTCAAGTTTATATGGTCTTCCTGTTATAAATGCTGTTTTCACTCTTCTCCTATCGTGTTTATTTTGAGGTCTTGGTCCAATCACTCGTGGTGGAGGTAGAATTTCTTTGGGTAATACAGAAAATGGCAGTGAAGGGCGACAGTATAGTCCAAATCATTTGACTCCTATTGAAGTGAACGGTTGGATAAAGCCTGCATTTGTGCTAGTGTTATTGTTACACTAAGTGATTCATTCAATACTGTCTCTAGTGGTTGTGATGACAGCAAACTCTTAGATGCTATGACTGAATTTGAAGATCCTTCGGATCTTATCTCATTGCAGATTTAATGGGTGTTAGGACGAGCATCCAGCAATGGGTGATCTGTTGGAAGAGGGGAAGCGAAAATATATTCAGGAAAGACATCTGGGGTTATATGAGAAAATGCCTGTTTTCGTGAACCCAATCACAGCAGTTTCGACAAGAGCTGCTCGTTAAAATGCTGCATTGAACATATTTCCTACTTCGTAGATAGTAATCCCTTTGTCAGGATGGCTAAACATCCAGTTGGGAACTTCTAGCTCACTTCATGCTGCTTAAACACATTGAAAAACCATTAATGGAAATGGTCGGGTAAAACGGGACACATCAAAATTGTATCCCGTTTTGGGCACCCTAAAAGTGTCCCGTTTTGCCCGACCATGATGCTTTTGACAACATAAAGGGCTGACCCCAGAACCGCCACTCACTAGCAATATTGAAGTACATGAAATTGTTGCTGAAAGAGCTATGAACCAAATACAGTTCTAACCGGAATTGTTCCGAATTACGGAGAACCACAATTCTAGTTGTTCTGCAGTCGAAAAAAGTAAAAAGTAAGTAAAAATCTCAATTGAAAACTTTGAAAAAATATTGCTTTGCGAAATACGTGGCTATAGTTGAGATATTAACTGAGTATGCTGTCATGGCGGTCGGGAACCAGTTTAGCCTGTCTCCTGTGAGATAGTACCACCAGTCAAGCTCCAACGCCCACTATCCCGTTTTGCCCGCCTATCCCGTTTTGGGCAACTCTCCCCTACTTTCAATAAAAGAAAAAAACAAAAACCAGACAAAAGATGAATTTTCTATGCCTTGCATTTTAGCAACTTGGGGTCAGGTACCTATTTTTGAAGTAGAACAAAATCCTAAATGACTGCTAAAATTTTGAAAAATGTTCCTAAAATTCCCCATAAATTTTAAAGAAGTCAACTGCGAGCATTGCATACACATATCTAACCAAAAAAAAAAAATCATCAAATGGTAATTTCCAATCTCTACACTTTAACAGTTGTTGAATTTCTTTCTTTTTTTTTTAAATTTCCATTACAGTTGAAAAAGTCATATTTAATTATAAAATTTTTGCATATGAATTTTTAATTGTACTTTTTATTTGATTAAAATTTCATTGTAATGCTGCTTAATGTCTTTATTTTCTTTAATTTTTCTGTCTTGTGTTTCATAATTTTGTTGATATTAAAAGTGATTAGAATCATGTATTTGCATTGAATCCGGTTTTACATCATAGTTTTTTAGTGAAGCTTTACTTTAAAAGTGTTTTTGTATTTTTAAAAACTTTAAGGTAAGTCGTTCATAAATTTAAATTAATTAATAACTGAAGTTTCTAATTTTTTTTAAATAAAATAAATCAAATTAAAATAAAAAAAAATCCGTTTTTTATTTAAAAAAAATCATTGATTTTTTTACACCTTGATAATCACAGTGAAGATTAAAAGTTTTAAAAACCGCCGACTAAAAAACTCTTACTAATAAAATTTGCTTGTCAACAAAACCAGAATCAAGAGGGAACTTTGAAAGCCCTTTGAAAAGCCTTAAACTATAAAATCAATTACAAGTATTTTATTTGTTAAAAAAATATAGAAGCTGACAACTGATAAACATTTTAATCTATATATATAAAGATGACGGTGTTCGTTTGTCTGTACGTTTGTAACCGCTGGCCAGAAGCCCCCACAGCACCCACAGACCTGAAACTTGGCCCAAAAATTCGAACGTATCCCCGTGTAATGCACCTCGAAAGCCAAATTCTAAATTTCGAATTAGTTATTTTTAAATTAATTAATTAGTCTCATTTTTGGTGTATCCGCCATAATTGAGGGGGGAAAACCTTCCCCCACCCCATAACATTATATATCACTGGAAAGGGTTTTTTTTTCTGAAAAAGAAAAGTTTTAGCACGTTTCTGTCCGTTAATTACGACAGGAGATATTAATTAATCAAATTTAGCCGATTTTCAAGGCATAACTCTGTACGCAGAACCTAAACACTAGATCCATTTTCCAGATCAGCTGCTCTTTTGTCCCTGAAGTTACTTTGTGGTTTAAATTTGCGTATAGATTTAAGCCTTGAAAATTTATTCAATTTGAATGATTAATATCTCCTATTTCTTTCTTAATTTTCTGTCTTTTTGATTTATTTGGCGAATTGATTTAAACTTTAACATGACTTTAAGTGGAATTTAAAAGATGGAGCGCATTTGAGCTAAAGGATATAATAATTTTTCGTCAGAGGGGATTGGACCTTGAAGTGAATTTAAATTTATTCAGTTGACTTCCTCAAAATTCGGTGTTACCGAAAAGGTCAGAATGGAACTATTATTGTTAAAAAAATAGTGATGGCTATTCTTCGTATTTGGCGTCGTAAAGTTTGGCCACAATCGAAAAATTTACTAAACCTACCAGCCTGTCAAACAATAATTTCTCCAAATCAAAGAAAAAGAAAACGCTCTGGGAAGGAACAGTAGTAAACTTTATTTAGTTAACTTCCTTTACATTTATTGCACGGGCATCGCCGTGCGGGTACTGCTAGTAAATTATAAGAGTTTGCCTTCCATGTCTGCCAACAATAACAACGGTTCCGATCGCATGGTCACATTTGTATTTGTATTTGTAATAAAGGCTAAGCTGCTAAATTTTCAATTCAATTTTGGGCAGCATCTAACATCTGATGAAAAAAATATAGGAGTTATAAATAAAATACAGGAGTAAGTAAGAAATATAGGAAATATAGGAGAATATCTGAAAAACTGAGAAAATATAGGAAATATAGGAGGACTATGAGGCCTGAGGGTATGAATTTAGATCAAAACGGGCGCAGAAAGTCAACAGCAATTATAGTTTTCTTTCTTTATTAATGATTCGATTTAACATTTCAGAAGGTTTAAACGCAAAGCAGACGATCTATTCAAAAAAGTCGAAGGGAAAAAATAATACGAAGAATTTCAAATTTATTTAAAAAAATAACGTATCTCTAAATCGTTTGCAGATTTTTTTTTTTTTTTTGTGTTTTGATTTCTCAATATTGACCTTGCTTGTAGTTTAAACGTTGTACTTAAATAGGTATAGTAATTCTAAATGTGTTACAAAGTTATTTTCAAGTTTGTAGCTTTTAACAAACATTTAACAAAAAGGGTTCTGTGTAGTAGAGTTATAAAATAGTTCTAAAAGTATTTAATCAACAAATTAGGTAATACGTTACTGTTTTCAATTTAATAGCAATTTTTTTCAATATAAAAGCATAAAAGCTGATAAACAAAACTAATAAAAATAATTAGATTCACTTATTTTTTGACTGTAGAATTTAAAACGGTTAATTATGCACTGAAGTCATGATGCTTAGTTTTACCACACAAAAATATTTTTATATATTATTTTTGAATTAGCTGTAATGATAGAATGTACTGTATGAAATATAGGAAATTTTAGTATATTAAAAAATTGCAAGTTTTCTCGAAGAAAAAAATTGTTCTAAGGATTTTTAGATACATTTATTTCATTTGAAATGTGAAACATTTTGGGCGCGTTCAGAGTACGCGCCCGAGCTTCTCGGGAAGCCCGGGTTCTTCCCAAAGCGTTCAGAGCTGCCATTTGGAACGCCCGAACTTCCCAAATGCTGTCCAGAGTAAACGCCCGAGCTTCCCGGGCTCAAGCACAAGCGGCCCAGGAAATTTAGCTGGGCAGATAGGTCACGTGTTTGGGCGTTTAGCAAAGGATGATGCTCATTCGCTGAAATTTATTGCTCTTTCGTCTGCTAGGATTTACGAAGAGTGACTAAAACGAAATCTTGAAAATACACACAGAATGGTCAAAAATACGCAGGCTATTTGCTGTGATGAATCTGAAATGATATATTTTCCTTGCGAATCGGTCATTGCAGGAACAATCCTGTCAGATAAGCGAGATCGATGAAATTCTTTACTTACTGTTAGGCCTATTTCATCGTAAATTCCTTCACTTAAAATAACATATTTCTCATTGAATTCGATAAGTTATTTCGATCCCACGCTCAACCATGACGGTAGAGGAACAATAGCTGTCGCCAAGGTTAAGAATGGTATCATTTTGTGCCAAAATATTGGAGCAAATGCAGGATTATTCCTGCATTGACCGGCCCGCTACGCTCTGCTGTTGTGTCCGCCATTTTGTTTCTTCCCGAATGGCACAAGTGCTGTCCAGACCACAACTTCCCGGGCTCGACCTGGGAAGTTATTCATGACGTCACGGCTTAAACGCCCGGGCGGCCCGGGCGAATACTCTGAACGCAGCCTTTGTCAACTGATACTTTCTATTTCAGTTCAGAGCGATATTAAATTAAATTTTAATTCCTAATGATTTGACGCTAGGTTACATAATACTATTCTTCTTATTCTAAAAAAAGGAACCCTTCATAAAGTACTTGTGCACAAACAATTTATACTTAATAACGAACAATTAAAACGAGTGTCACTTCAAAAGAAAGCAAAATTACGGTTTTCTTAATTGGTTTAAAAAATAGTACTAGCCATAATTTGCACCAATTCCGCTCAGCGAACTCTGATTATCAAAGATGTGCCCCTTTCAAACTCAATTCTCCCTTCACAATCGGCAGAATCTGGAGAATGATAAGGGCATACGTTTCTTTTTAGCTGCGACTGTTAACACTAGAAAAAAATGTGTCGGTTTCTCATGTAAGGTGTACTAAGGTACGCTATTTAAACATATTTCCAAAAAATGCATTTTTTGAGATGTGCCCCTTTCATTCTGGATGTGCGATATGCCAAATTTAAAAGCGGGGGGGGGGGTCAATCAGGAGGATATTTTACGAATGGAATACAATTTCAGTAGAGATCAGAGTTATTAAAAATTGACATTAATGGCTGAAGAAGAAATGTTTTTATATTTTAACAGAAAAATATTATAAAAAACAAGGCAGCACTAATTTCTAATCGGCGGCTTAAGCCTCTCCTTTCCCTCCCCCCCCCCCCCCTCCATCAAGGGAGTCCATGATTTGAACGCAGATGTTTGACTCAAGATTTTGCAGTGAAATTAGATTTTAACAGTAGTCGAGTCTAAAATTAGATAATTTTTCATTTCAACTTATCTTCTTTACATTTTTTCAACTTCATTCAAATATATTTTGCCCAAGACAGGTGCTTGAATTAGATGTGTTTGGAGTAAAAGTGATTCGTTAAGAAATGTCAATGACGTTCAGGTGACATTCATCTGACAGAGTATTTTCGGATTTAAATACAAATTCGTAGTAGATATCACAATGTTAAAAGTCTGTTTTGGTAATGCGGACAATAAAATGGTTGGGGCAGATGAAAACAAAATTTCAATGCTTCAACTTTAGATCCTTCTTTTTCTTTTAGTTGAATTGAGGCTTGATAATACGTTGGATAACAATTCATGCATTATTTTATGGTTATCTTTGATTTTCCTCTAGTAAATGTTATGCAGAGGAATTACTCATCTAGCATTAAAAAAAAAAAAAAAAAAAAAAAAAAAAAAAAAAAACAATTAGAGATGCAAATTTTTTGTTTTGTAAAAATTGGAAAAAATGGAAAAAAATATTTTGTACAAATAATATCAGGGTAGAATGGGGGAGGATGCCATATTGCTGCACTCACAAGCATCAGCAAAAACAGCTAGTCACTCAGTTAGAATAAGGGAGCATGTACATCGAGATTGTATATAAATTGGTTTGGATTTACCGTAGGTTTAAAGGGTGTTTTTATAGTGTTTTCTTATTTTTACCTCTCTGTTGAGCACCCGAAATAGTGTTAAATGCCTTTGGCTAAGACGCCTTATTTTCGTTTGTTGAAGATGCCGTAACTTTTCGACACGCCCTAGAGAAAACAATAATCCTACTCGAAACATAGGCCTAGAAAACTACACCGAACCGTCCGAAAAAATGTGATTCAATAAAATGCATTGAAAACAGAAGTGGGCTAAGTCATGTACGACATCTTCCTCCTACGGAGGTAGAACTAACGGCATCTTTCCCAACCGTTGGGGAAGATGACGAAATAGAATTGTTTTGTAATCATTAATTTTTGGTTGTAAAAAATTGTTTTTCAATGCGAAACCATTTTTTTTTACCGATTGCAAAAGTTCATATTTTGTGGATAAATTGGATTTTTAAAAATAAAACCAGTCCTATTTTATATAAAATAAAGTCTAAAAATTACGGCGTCTTCTCCCAATCTACCCTATAGTTTACAAGTTGCATTTTCTTAAAAAACATAAAAATGTTTAACATTGAAAAATATATTTGCCATTCATAATTTTTCTATTAAAATCTCCTAAACAAAACATGTGCTTTCGACGTTCAGATTGTTAAATTTTCTTGTGAAATAGCTATCTTTTAATTGAAGAAACGCGGAAGATAAACAAACCCTTCGTTTCCATGACCTGAAGCACTTGGAACGTTATGCAAGAAAAACGCAAAACAAACGCTTTTAATTTTAAACGATCCGTAAGCCTTTGGCAGTGAACTTTCGGCAATTTTAAGCGATTATGCATAGTAAAAAACACATAACACTTTTATTTTCAGATGATCACTAAGCCTTAGTGATTCGAACCTTGGGCAATTTTGAGCGATTACGCATAGTGAAAAAATTTGTTATCTCATGCGTGGAAAATCAGTTCTACCCTGACTTTGTTCAAATATTTTTTCCCCTTGTTTTACAACGGCTGAAGTATTTTCCTTTTTTGAGTGTCATAAGAAAAATTTATGGATGTTCTGCACTGCAAAAAATTAATTGTTGTTTTTGCAGTATAATACTGGCGGTCGAGGTTCCAAGTTAAAATTGTAAAATACACAGTAATAAGCTGTAAAACTAGCTATTTTACAGTTTCTTACTGAATTGAAAATTTAACAGTTTACTGCCGTAAAGTTTAGCTGTATTATACTGTAAAAACAACTGTATAATACTGGCAGCAGAGGTTCCAGCTTAAAACTGTAAAATGCACAGTAAGAAACTAAAATTAGCAGTTTTGTAGTTTATTACTTTAAAATTAGCAATTTTACAGTTTAATATTGTAAAAGTAGAAATTTTGCAGTTTATTACTGCAAAATTAGCAATATTTTCGGTTTATTACTATAAAATTAGTTGTATTACATTGGAGAAACGACATTAATTGCTTACAGTGTGCTGATTTTACGTGTGCATATTTTATGTAATAGTAACCATAGCTGAATATGAGCAATGTACAGGCTATCACAAAAGATCGACCGACACATTAAAATTTATATTTTCAAAACTAAAAATTGAAGGGTTTGGTGGATGAAGGGGCTATGTTATATTTTTTGAAAATACAATCTGGACACAGGTAAGAAAATAAAACTTGGTACGTTAAAAAATAGTTGTTATCAGACTAATTTCATACGTTCACTTAACGACAAAACCAGAAAACGAAAAAGCTGGAACAATAAAGCTTTGAACCTAAATTACTTTAAATTATTAGGGTTTTGTTACATAACCCCCTCATCTCCCAAGCCTTTGGTTATTGAAATAATTAATGAACGAAATTAAAGAAAAATGCAACAAGTATTTATTATTGCTATTATTATTATAATTATTATTTTGAATTTACAAGTATGAGCATTTTGTTACAGGACAAATATTTAATTTCGAATTAAATACAGTCCGACCCACACGATAAGTGGCTTATTTTTTGGACGCTCAATCAAGTACTCTGTAAGTCAAAACCCCACAATAACTTCAAGAATGCATTTGTGCAACAATATGTACCACTGACAGAGTGATACTACAAACAGGGGTACCCCCGATAAGAGGTTACGAGAGACTCCGTGATTTCCTCCTGCTGAAATTAACGAAAATAAGGATGTAAAATTGAAATTTAGAAATTGGAATTTCAATCGGCTAATTGAATCCCCCCCCCCCTCTCATTTTACACCAACCTCTCTCTCTGTGATATATCTAGGTTAAAAAATATTGGTTTGTTAAAAAGTCAATTAAAATTTTAATTTTGGGATGTAGTTATATATGCATGCTTTGCTTAACAAAAGCTTTTAATTGTGTTAGAAATATGTTTAACGTGAGATTCATTGTGCTTTGGAATGAATAGTAAGTGTGCAAAATATTTACCTCTTTGAATAATAAAACTCAAATGAGCTGAGTAAAGAACTCTAACTAGGTTATGTTCTCCCAGTTATGCAAGATTAATTAGGAAACTTTCCCTTCGGCACTTTCTTGTAGCTATTCTATTGTGTTTTAATTGCGGATTCATTTTATTAAAGTTGTTTTTCTTGTCGTTGATATCTATAATCCATTGTTCGCTGTTTTTATGGTCAGAAGTGGAGCATTTGTATTGCTGAACATGGACCAAGATAGGTTTAATTAAAACATCCTGGACGCGGTTTCTTTCTTTTTTTCTTTTCATCCCGAAAAAATGTTTGCCTTTCAAGATTATTTCGGATAGAAAGTGTAATACTAATAAGTTTAATTGCACTGCAGTTGAGAAGCGTCTACGCATGCCTTGGCTTTACCGTCCTGTTTTAGGTCCCAATTTTTTTCAATGACACATTTTAGTCTTAAAACCTGACCACGAATTTTTATATATCCATAATTCTAGTAAAAATCATACGAATGAAGTTCGACACTTGAATTTGCTTTAACAGTTGAATCGGTGAGTGCATAAATAACGTAAGTCCAGAACTTCAAATTGTTCAGGAGAGAAAAAAACGTCTTAATTTTAGCATTGTTTCTACGGTCAACTTTCAAATAACAGGCCCCGTATCTTTCGAATTAGTAACCTTACTGACGTGATTTTTGACCTCAGCACTCATCTTGCCTCCCACAGCTTGTTTCCACAAAAAACGAATTTTCGAATTTTTGTGACTGATGTTGTTTTTGCACTCACCGATTCAATTGAGCCCTTTAGAATCAGGACTCGTTGTATTAATTCCTCAAAATCCATAGCTCCGATTTCGGAACTAGAGATTAAAAGAGTTTTGACTTGAAACTCTTACTTTATATTCACTTTTTCTTGAGATATAGAGGTTTTTGATCGATTAAATTTAAGCCATTGGTAAAGGAACTTTTAGACTTATATTTTTTAAATAAAACTGCTTAAGTGGACTTATCGGGTTTTGATCCCAAATGACTCAATCGTAATACGTAGTTTCCAAAAATTAATGATACAGAAAACCTTTATTAATCCGGATTCTATTCAAACGGACATCGCTTAATCCGGAAAGATTTTTATTTGTTCTTACTCATAAATAAAAGGCTAGTTAGTGCAAGAATGTATTTTTTTGTGTGCGTATATATACACAATTTTGTATACAAAAATACAATAATGTATTTTGTATTTTTGTATTGCAATGTTGTAGTTTTCTCTTATGCACTTTCATATTTCATTCTCTTGAATTAAAAATACAATTTTTACCGTGTGCAGTAGTTTGTTTAAGTATCTTGACTAAATTTATTGGTGAATTTGTTGAATAAGTACTCTCATTAATTATGGTTACTGAATCCCTAACAGTCCGAAATAACTAAGTTCTACTGCATTTTTATTGCTTCTCCATTCAATTGCGTACACTCAAAAATCGATGGTTTGTACATAGATAGTTTAAGAAGGGTTAAAAAATATTTTGATCCCTCCGTTACACACAGAGTGTACAAATAAGCCTTCAAAAAATCGTTTTAATCTTGAAGAAAAGTTACAATTTCAAAATGACAGTTTTTCATATACTAAGGCTTTATTGAAAATTAATCTATAGAGGGATCTCATGAGAGAAAAAGAGTGAAGCAAGACATAGCAAGACATAGAATAAAGCAAGATTCCAAAATTTATTCTGTTATATATTTCTTGAAAAAAAAAAAAACTGTTATCACTTATGCACATACAACTTGGTACACATTAAAAAATAAAACTAATTGCCAGTGAAAGGGAATAAGGCTCACCTTAGTTGATAGCAGAATTCTGAGTGGCGAACGGAGTACAAAAATTACACTATTTTTGACAATTTTCTGGATGTACTGTTAAACTTACTTTTATTTGAAAGACATAATCTTACTGATAGTTTATATTGTTGTTAGATTTCCTCACAATGTTAGATCAAGGTTTAACTTATAATAATTTTGAAGCCGAAACACCTTTCCTTTATTCTTACGGAAAAAAAATCCCCCCACCCCCTTTCGTTTCGAATCATTTATAAACGATATTGCAATATAAAATATCATGATTACAGAGCACAGTAACAATGACAAACGGAAAAAAATGCTCTTGAACTTGAAAATTTTACAATCTTAACTGTTATACAGAAGCTGTTTTAAGAAAGATAATACTTTTCTCACTAACTAATGTGCATATACGGCTAAATAATTTATTTTCCCCAGAAAAAGCTCGTTAAGTTTCTGCATTTCCTGTTTGTTAAAATTATGCCTTCTTTTATTCTATCTTTTTCTGAAAAAAAAAAAGTTTAATCACTTGTGCTTAAAAAGCAGCACAGTTTAAGAAATTGATAAATTCTTCAAATTTATAATTTTTTACTGATGATATTTTTCCTTATTTGTTTGTCAGCCACCTATTAATTTCAGATTTTTGAGCTCTAGGCTCACAAGATATTCATATACTGCCTTATGGCCTGCAATAAATTAAATTTTTATTAATGAAATAGTTTCTTAAAGTTTTCCGATCAATATGAGAGAAACATAATAAAACTTTTTTCCTTATCTTTTATATTTTCGCCTAGTGACCGAAGAAACTTCTAGGTTCATAAATAAAGAGCTGCTGCATCATTTTACCTGACCTTTAAGCGGAAAAAAGGGTCATCGTAAAAGAAGATGGAATTTTGTCTTGCGTTACACACACCCCAGAGGCAGTACGAAGACGACAAAACACGAACAAAACAAGTTTTGATTCCAAAAAATAGATTTGAATCGCATTCCATCACAGTCCCATCAATTGGTACAATGATTTAGGGTAGTGGGAAAAAAATTAGGAAGAAATTAATGAGGGGTGAAATAGGCTCAGACGAGCTTGTTAGGTAATTCTTTTTGCTTTGATTTTAAAATGATTCAGTTAAAAACAGAAAAAGCAATTCAAAAATTTCTTTGTAACAAAGAATATGGAGCTTGGCAATCAAAGATGATAATTTATTGTAATCCAAAGTAAGAATTCATTGTTTTTAACCGTTTTTACAAAAATATATACTTTGATTTTGTTTGGTATTTAATTTAATAAAAAAATTTTCCCCTCTTTTTGTAAAAAGTTGTCTCTTTCTCTCTTATTCAAAGAGATTTTTTTCGCTTTTGCGTAAATGAAAAAATGATTAAATGAAGTTTTGAGCACGAAACTCAACTGTGAAATATTTTAGAAGTCAATGGTTGAATTTAACTTTTCAAATGTCCCTATTTCAACGTCAGACGTAACACTTGGAAGATATTTTCTTTACAACTGCAAACGAGCAATTTGCTTTTTTTCCCCTAAATTAAAAGTTTGTTCCGATAGTACTTTTTTGCTCAGTTTCTGACCTTTATTCTGTAACTAGCCACATCTCCTTAATTCGGAAATAATAAGCCTGAATCTAGGAGACAAATTAAAATCTCTTCAAATCAAGATGAGTTAGTCTGTACGTCAAAAAGGACAAGCAAGCCTAAGGCATAGATGTCGTCTGGGACTTTGAGTGGATATCAGATGCAGATCTTGACATACTTATTGCATGAATATATTATTTCTGAGCTCTTATACGGTGGATAAATCTATTTCTAATGCACTTTTTTTTTTTTACCTTCAGATGCAGATTGCAATTTGATTGCCTGAACTTAAACAAATGCTCTGGTTTGGAAAATACGCCAGTAAAAATCCAAAGGTTCGTCTTTGGAAAAGAGAAGAAAAAAATGCTTTGTGTTTATTTAGCATATGCACAGACATCCAAGGTTTTTCTTCTAAATTAGAGTCTTGAAATGCTACTTTACGATTAGGAGTATTATTGCAAGGGGTAGGATGATTCTCTTCCTTACATTTTTCTTTCTCAAACTTAAGTCTTAATAACGCAAATGTATTCCATTTTTGAAGTTAAGCATGGAAGGATTGCGTTTGGGGGTTCTCTCACGAAAAAAATTCAAAATTGAAGCTTAAAACTAATTTTAAGCAATCCTCAGTGACGTTAGGATTCGGGTGATCTCAGACAGAATGTTTGGAAATTGAAATCGTTCAGGCGATCTTAAATAATGAAAAAAAGTGAGGGGTGAACTACTGCCCCCCCCCCAGTCACCGCCACTGAGTTTTAAAATATATACACTCTTTTAAAATGAAACAAATGTCAATATGAGCGAAAAATTATCTCAAAATACTTACGAAGCACCTTAAATGCACTTACGAATTTCATTCCGTCAGTGCTGAAGATGAGCTCTCGAATACCATTTCTATTATTAAAGCTTTTCATCTATATAGTTGCTCCAATCAAACCTAAATAACTTCTAGCGTGTCAAAATCTTGGATTGAATACTTATTTTTTATTAAAGCACTAAGTTTATACTATCTAATTCTTCCCTTTTATATACTTTGCACTAATAATCAGAAAGAATACTATTTTTAAATAATTGCACTATTATAAGCAATAAAACGATTCCAAGTCATGGTTGGAATTTCCAGCAAGTTTCGTGAGAAATAAATTTCGTTGAAAACAAATTTTTCTTAGAGTCTATTAAAGGTCTATTAATAAACGATCTAGGAAGACCATGCTTTTAGATTCCTGTTTGATAAAAACCTTATGCGGAAAAACTGAAAAATCGGCAGATGATGCCTCGACGGACAGAGGAATCAGATCGTTCCACTTCATAAAGCATAATCCTTTCTCCTCCCGGCACCCTCGTGTCATGGAACAAATCCTGCGGCAGAAACTGGTTTTAGAAAGGCTGCCGTACAGGTAAGTGTGCATGCCTACCTGCTGAAATTGCGCAAGCGAATCTTTGAACGAGCATCTTGATTCCTGAGCATGTCAAGGTCAACGGGTCGAAATCTTCTACAAGTAGAATTTTGCGTAGCACCCCTTGGGAATGAAGCTAGAGATATACATGCATGGTATTATCACGACAAAAAGCTGAAAATATTTTGAAGCTAAAAAAAACTGACAGTTTTGGGTAAGTGCACGCAGCTTAGACTTTTCTCGAGAACTGCACCTACCTACCACAAAACTGTACCATTTGTAATGAATGAAGTGCTGAAAAATTGTCCCTCTTTGTCAATGAATGCGCTTGTCTGCAAGTTTACTCTTGTTTACTCTTGTACAAGTTAAGCCTCTCTTCTTCCAAAATTGATCATTTTTAATTTGTTACATGTGAGAAAATGTATTCTCTTAAATGCAGAATCTAGGTCCGAGTTTTAACCATTGACAAACTGCCAAAAAAGTACTTAACTATTCCCTCTCCACTTTGAAAGCTCGATGAAAAGATGGAAGGGTTGGCTGGATGCGAATTTTTCATCTTTAACTATCAAAAACTGGAAGTAAATTTCTTCCTGGAGGGTGGAACGAGAAAAGCTTCTGGAGAAGGCCACAAGACGTTGTCGCGCTAATGCTGATGATGATGAAGTTAAATTATGCGGTTGAGCAATTCATCTTTTCCGTGACTTTTAAAAGAACAAAATGCTGTATACATTTCCTAAGGATTAGGACAAAGTAGACTTTCCCTTTAACAGACTTGACACCTCCCCCACCTTCTTGTAGCTACTTTTGAATTTACAAACAGTTTTGCGAAAGTTGACAGTTGAGCCTAAAACCTAGCCTCTTTTATAAAGCTGAATTGTACTCAGGGACGTAACTAGAGGGGGGCAGACGGGGCTCGTGCCCCGGGCGCCAGATTTTAGGGGCGCTGAACTGGCTAAGTAACTACATAATTTTCTTTTCATTATTTTTTTTGAAAAAAAGACAAATTTTTAAAAGACAGCTCTCTCTAAAAAGAAATAAGCTCAATGCAGGCACAAACAGAAAGTTAAAGAAATGTCTTAATGTGGAAAAGATCGACGGGGAGAAAGTGAAGAGGGTGCAGTAAATGGCATGAATACTATATATATTCTTTTAGAGAGTGACCAGTAAAAGTTTCACTTGGTCCCCCTTTGGCTTTGAGAAAGTACTGTATGTATTTAGTTGTGCTTTTTATTCATTTTCTATGCAATATACATTAAGTACAAGGGCGTAGCCATGACTCACGTTAGGGGGGTGCAAGCAGTGGCACCCCAATAGGAGGTCACTGTGACCTCCCAAAAAGTTCTTATCCGAAACAAATTGGCTGATGAAATTTGAAAACAGAGACAGTATTGCAAGGCTGAACTTCTTTCTTTTATTCATTTTTTTTCTTTAATTAATTAATTTTTTATTTTCGTGATGCCTCACGTCTCTTTTGGTAGACATAGATAAGTATGCATTCTTGTATTTTATTTATTTATTTTTCAAATCATTCAGTAAAGTTCGGAGTTTCATTCGGTAAATTAAAAATTTTCTCCTCAAAAACAGGCAAGCGTACTATTATTTACTGAAAAGTAATTAATACTAGATGTAATAACGCAGTTTATATAAAGTTCCCAAAAATTAGCATAAAAGTCAAATTTTTCCATAAAAACAGAAAAAAAGCAAGAAGGAAAGAGAAAAAAGTGCTTGAAATTCTATTTGCACAAAAAAAGTAAGAAATTATGAACTCAAAGAAACTATATTTTATTCAGTCATGCACACCTTTAACCAATGGATGGTTTGTCAAAAAAATAAATAAAATGGGAGGTCACAGTGATCTCCTATTGGCTCTGATCTAGGGGGTGCAGCTGCACCCCCCTAGCTACGCCCTTGATTAAGTATACCCGTATATGACGGTCCAGACGTTGGTGTTATAATTTTTTTCGACCAATACTTTATTTTATTTTAATGGGGTGGGGGGGGCGCCGAAGCGAAGTCTTGCCCCTGTTCGAAAATGGTCTGGTTACGTCCCTGATTGTACTACCAAAAAACAGGCCACCGGCCTCATCGGTGCCATATTATTACCAGAAAGCATGAGTGGGCTACTCATAATATTACCAGAAAGCATGAGTGGGCTACTCATACTATTACCAGAAAGCATGAGTGGGCTACTGTTTCCACCCAGGTACAAAATGCCTGATACTTTACCTCGCATTTACAAGAGCTTTAAATTATACACGTCATATTAGCTGTAAACTTAGAAATCCGAGATTTCACAGAATTTTTAATTTATGGATACGGAAGATGTAAGTACAGTCTAGGTTCGAGCAACATTATCCCAGCAAAGCTGAATTTGCTAATGTACCGATAGATACGTCAAACCTGGCTAATTATAGATTTTCTCCAGTAATCTTTGCTACGTTTTTCGATAAATTAGTCTATTTCACAATATATGAGCTACGCGTTACTGTAATTAATACCAAGTGACTTTTTTATCTGAACACTTATGGCAACTGTTACTAGTCAAACAGCGTAAAATGTGGAAAAAAATCTGCTTAATGTTGTGTTATTAGAAACATAATGCATGCCCTTATATAACCTTCCTTTTTTGTCCAACAAATACCATATTAAAATTGGCAATATATGTGCAAACGCCAAGAACTCTGTGCCGTTCGCTGTGCCTCTATGTACGTAAACAGGTACTTATTTTCTCCCCTCATATGGTTGCAAAGATGTCTCAAAAGGTGCTCATAAGTGATTTACTTAAAAAGCTAAATCACTGTAATTGCAATTATTTTTATTTATTTTCCACTTTTTAGCAGGCTAGCATCGCAGACCCCCAGGAGTCTCATGAGACTTTGAAACACTCTGATCTCGAGCAATGAAGTCTATTTGTTTCAGCATCGTGAAAAATTGAATGTCCGAATCAGCATGCTTTGAACGACCAAAAATTATTCAATTATAGCACCCATATGATCAGTTATAAAACATAATTTTGTTAAAATTTCCTATTCATTATAGAAAAGCTTTGAATGACTCGTACTTCTTACGTCGTAAGGCTTAAGACTTGAATTCTTCCTTAAAGGAAAGTTCGTAGTAATTCAGGGGCAACAAACTCAAGATACCAGAAGGTTAAAGGGCACTTCTTTAATTGGGCTTCCTTTGAACACCGCTCGGTCATTCACAACATTCGAAGACTGCTCAAAATGCGTGTTCACTGGGGTTTTGTCTTTCGTGTAATTTATAACTTCCTCAATATTCGAATTCGGATTTCCTGTCTTTCCATACCCAGGATGTGGGTGCTCATATACGAAGGTTATTCTGAGGTGAATGGAAAAATTAAACACGATTTATTATTATTATTATTATTATTATTGCTGAAACAATCCCAAAACCTTAGCTAAACTTTAAAATCATTTCTACACATGCACTTGCAAATTGTAAACAATAAGGCGAAAAAGGTATTTTATTTAATGATAATTAAAAGGTGTCATATTTTCCTATTAAAATTAAGTAAACATTTTCTTCACTTTGAACCTAAATGCAAGCCCGTTATTTAGGACGCAGAGGGGGGGGGGTGTTAATTGCTACCCTGGCTTCAATGTCAACAAATCAATGTATTTACATATAAGTGGGCGTGGTTTTTGCTGTTTTCCGATAAAATTGCATTGTGTTTGCACCCTTTGCCCCCCTCTGGAATATATATATATTGCCCAATCCATTAGAACGGATGTGACATTTGTATGAACATGTTTGCACTCTAATATAAGAATTTTAAACTTTAGTTTTTAATTTAAATTTCGTTCAAAAATTAACCATCTTTACGTATATTAGCTTAACTAGCAACTTTTGAAAAAACTTTACATCCCCCCCATAAAAAAATAATAATAATAACTCGTACATATTTCGAGTATGAATTTTTATCCCTCTCCCACAATATGAAAAAAATACTATTTTTCAATCACATTTATTTTCTTAGAAAGTTGATACTTTATATCGAGCTACTTAATGATCACTAATATTCAAATACCTGAAAAGTATAAACTACAGTTTGAAATTCATTGATTACAGTACAAGAAAAGAACCTAGAAAGCATCTCTCTGTCAAGCAAGACGTTGTTGCAAATATTCACAGCAATATTTTAATAACATTTCCCTACTAATGTTTTAATTACATCAAAAATTTAATACAAAATATGATTTCAATTACAAATGGCAGTAGTATACATTGCTTGATGAGTACAGATTACTATTATGGAGGGGGTGGAGGAGGGGCATGCTAAAAATATAGGGTTTTGGATGCGAGAAAGTTTTTTGAAACTGCTTGGGTGTCAATAAAAAGCCCGAAATCAGTCAGAAGTAAGACACCTAAAAGGGCATAAACGTTATAAATAAATTTAATAACCAATGGCAGAAAGTTAAAGTATTTACTTTGAAAAATAATAAATAAATGGAAAATCGTATTACTGCAATCGTTTAGTTTATTCATAAAGCAGTTAAGCGCCATGTGGACGGATAGTATTCACTATGGTTATGGGGAGTTAGGCGTTATAAACCCCATGCGCCTCCCTCATGTCCAGTCAATCCCTGTTACACACACTTTAGGAGTATGTTCAGCAAATTAAAAACAAATATCAATAGAATTCATAAAATCAATGCATACTTGACACTACATCGCCGAAAAATTTGACCTTAGTTATAAACAAGAAGCGGCTCATATTTTCCGACTTCTATTGGAGGTCATATTTGATACAATACAACACAAATATTGAGTTCAATAAATCTGTTTCAGTATTTGCAAACATGAATCGGCAGCATTGTTCCATCTTCGGTACCTTGTTATTGAGCAATTACTAGGTCTGTTGTTTAGTAAGATGGAACACAATAAGAGTTTTATCAGTTCAATGTCAAATTGGTTAAAGCTATTTAACAAGAAAATAGATTTTTTTTCCTTCGCGCTTCTTGTTCTTTTTGGAATTATAAAGATGCTACTGCTATTTCAAAAAAAAAAATTTTTTTTACATTCATTCATTTATTTACCTTATAATGTATGACAAAGTTTCAGGTTAAAGTTATTTAAAAAAATGAATGCTTCTTTCAATTTTCAATATACTTTGCTGCAGAAAGAAGGGTCTCTTTCTCTTACAATCTCTCTCTCTCTCTCTCTTGCTTCATATTTTGAGCAACCGCAAATTGTTTTACGACCTCACTTAACCTTCTTTGATTTTAATTTATCTTTCAAGTTACTACGACGGCAGGAAGAAGTCTAGCTCGTTGTTTCTTCTATTTATTTAGAGAGATTCATTTCCGTCGTCATGGTTACCAATCATCTGCGGTTTGCGTTCATTCAAGGCTTAATTCATAAGGATTTAGCATTAAGAGCGTTCTTTTTTCCCACGGTTTTTCAAGAGAAACAGCTACATAGATGAGTTTGAAAAGAAAAACTCTTCGTCTAAATACAAAATTTCCAGATTACTTATTTTATCATTTAATATTGAATTATAAGAAATAAAAATACAATAGAAGATATAATCCTTATGAGGAGTGTAAGGGTCTAAACTGGCCATAATAACCATATCTTCTTTCGCAACCCATTCTATTTTACCATTTCTTTTTTTTATGCATATGTCTCGTAGTACCTAATCTAGAAAATCACCATTCACAATACAGGTAAAACTCTTCCTCTATTAAAACTGGGTTCATAGCCCAAAATAATCAAGCTCTGTCATAGTTGGTGGGCGATAAGTTAACATCGCTTTTTAAAACAGAATTGAGTTCTACATCATTTCAGATCAAAATGATCAGCCTGAAAGTTTAAAGGAACCCATGTTCATTTTGCCACATAAGAGATTTGCTTAAAATCACAATTTTATGTTTCTAGGCTGTGCATTATGCTAAACTTACCCATGTACCGGTATTTTGACAAGACAATGTTTTCGATAAAATGCAATATTAGATTATTACTAAAAATACTCATTTCAATAAGACTTTGAAGACAGATCTCTCAGGAAAATTAAATTCAAGTGGTTTAGTAAAATAATTTTTGCTGATACCTCAACTGCATTAAAATCCCGTTCATCAGGCCCCCTATTTTTCTGGATTTCCAGTTATTCAGATTAAATAATACCCCTATATTATTATTATCTAATAAATAGCATGGACACTTGGAGCGTCAGTTCGACACGATTGTAAATGAGAAAGGATTTGCGAGAAACGGTACTATTTAATTTTATTACAAAGCAGGGTTTTTGCAGAAACTGAAGATGAGTCAGTTTATTTAAAAATATATTTTGCTTATTACACATATACCCATGTTGTCCAGATTGCTCTTTGTCACAGCTGAATAAGCGGTGTTGAACTATAACTCATAAAAAAAGAATGGCAAAAATTTGAAAAATAATTGAAGTATAAAATAAGAGAAGAACAACTCAATCCTAAACGAAAACCAGCGCACTCTGGTCTTTCTAACATCAGCATTTTGGAATTAACAGCAGCTCGATAGTATCATATTCATAAAAAAATTATGAATATGATTTGTCAAGTTTTTGTACCCTAAATTCTTCATAGCATACAATTTTATCGCTTCCTTTCTATTCATAGAAACCATTTCTTAATCATTCAGGCATAAAATTTAATTTAATCAGATTAATACTAATGCATTGCCCGACGCAACCTAATAATTAGATGCTTACTCTCTCCATTGGATGTTTCACCAAAAAGCATTCTTGTGATTTTTCTTTAATCAAAATGTTAATCTGTGCCTTTTATAGCGCAGAAAGTTCATAAAGAACTTATTTTTTTATTTTCTTTTTCTTTTTTTTCCGATAAGCGGCTTAACTCATTTTCAAGAAAAGACTTTTAAATGAGAATAAACTTTCAGTTTTTTCAAACGAAAGGAAAAAGGTTTTCCTTGAACTTCATCTTTTTTTCCCCTTTTAATTGGCAATTTATCTTTCGTTTTAATAATTTAGTTAAATCAATTCAACTGTTAGTAGAACGTGGAAACATAACTTTTCAACCAACTTTTCCTATTACAGCTTTAAAAATAATCGTGAAAGAAGTGCTAAATGTCAGGTAAAAATGTCTTCAAAAGCGGTAAAAGTCGGAAAATGAAATATGTAAATAATTCAAAAAATATTTCACAGTAAAATGATTGAACAGAGGGATATAAGATGAGACAAATGTCTGACCGCTGTCCGTCCGCTAGTATGTCTGTCTCCTCCATACTTTTTAGAAGAAAGTTTATTTGAACAAAATGTTTTACGTTCTTCCCTTCGTTCCCACGTTTCATTCTTCGATATGAACGTTTTGTGGTTCAGTTTAAAAATTTAAAATAAAAATAATTATAACAATTTTTAAAAGAACGAAACATTGATGCCAACGAAGCAATTTTTATCAACATAAATCTATGTAGGTGAATGTAAGGTAAAGTGAAATAGTTAAAATCAAAATCATTTAAATGTTTTAAAATGAAAGAAAATGTTTTAAAAATTATAGGATATAAACTAGAACATCGTATTTCCCAATAACATTTGCATTAAAATAGTTTTTTTTTTTTTTTTTTGCCGTACATTGCATTTCAAAAAAAAAAAAAAAAAAATGGAAAACTTCAATTGTTTTTTGAATAGGGAAGGTGCAAAATGTAAAATATTTTGCAAATGAAAGATTTAATCATTAAAATATGTTTCATTAAATGAATGAGTAAATAAATAAATATTGAATAAATGAATAGATAATAAAACAATTAAAAAATTTTAAAAAATGAGAGTAAATTCCTAGATGAAAAAAAAAAATAAATGAGTGAATAAAATTATAAATGAAAAAAAAAAATGACGAATGAATAAACAATTGTGTGAATTATTTAATATAAGGAATGTAAAGGAATTAATTAATAAATTACGTAAGCTTACTAAATGATTGAATAAGTAAACGAAACTAATTATTTCACCTGTCCCATGTGCACTTGACTAATTGTACATAATCTTAGAAATAAAAATAAGCTTAACATTAAGTAAATAACAAGTCATACGGAATATTTTAAGTCTCAATTAATATTTAAAATTTGAATAACACAAGAACTTTATAACTTTATAATAACAAAAATAATGTTTTACTTCTACAACAAAATCTTACAATATCAGTATCAATTTTTAAAAATTGTTTATATTATCAAATGCTTTGATCGTCGGGGTAAATTTTTCCTGACTAGAACAGTCGATGACCTATGGTACAACGAAGTTAAATTATTACTAGATACGTGCACGTGAAGCAGAGTAAATATTGCACCATTTCACTTTGCTCTACATTTCATCTTAAGGGGATTTTTTTCGAGCAAACTTTTTTGGAAAGAGCTCTTCATGTTAAACAATAAACAGGTTCAAGAGAATTACTAATACAATTGCTGCAAGGGTGCAATTTGGACAGAGAAGTCATTTCAAGTTTTTCCAGGGGGGGGGGCAAAGGGTCCAGACACAATGCAATTTTATCGGAAAACATAAAAAACCACGCCCTTTTATATGGAACTACATTGATTTCTCAAAGCCAGGGGGGCAATTGACCCCCCCCTGCCCCCCCCCCCTAAATGACGGGCCTGGATTTGGATCCATTTTTTTTTTGTTTGAAATACTTCTAGTGGGAGAAATTTGGAACGTTTATTAAAAAAAAAACAACATTAGTCGTTAGAAATGGGACGAGTGGAGTAATGGGACAGCAATCTCTACTAATAATAAAGCTGAAGGTTTGTCTTTCTTTCTGTCCTTCTTTCTGTCCTTCTGTCTGTCTGTCTGTTACGCGCGTAGCGCCCAAACCGTTCGGTCGATTTTCATGCCACTTGACACAAAATTAGTTTGTAGCATGTAGTTTTGCACCTCGAAGCGATTTTTCGAAAATTCCATTTCGTTCTTTTTCTATTCGAATTCTTAGCAGAAATTCGATAAAATAGGGAAGAAATATTTCACACACATTTTCAAGTCTTATGTCATTCGAAAGCTTGAAATTTTCTTCACAAAATGAAGTTTTTTCCAAGTTTCTACGATCATCAGGAGAGCTGTAACAATTGTTTTTAGAATCCCGAAATTCAAGGCTTACCTTCAGTAAAGCAAGCCAAACGATTCTAAAATGGTTGAGCCAGGGTTGCTAGCGTCAATCTTCGTAGGCTACGACCAGACGTAGTATTTTTGATTCTACGGTAGTATTTTTTCGGCCCAAATAAGGAGCGTAGTATTTTTCTGGCAACCCTGTTTCCAATATACTAATGACTTAATTAAAAGATTTGGCGGATTTTTTTTTTTTCATTTTCATAGATTTCGCATTTCAGCAACATTGATTTTTGCAACTTTTGGAAACAGTAGTATTTTGTAATATTTTTTAGAGGAGGCGTAGTATTTTTTTGTTCCAATTCTCTGGCAACCCTGTCTTTTTCCCGGTGAAGATGCTTTGGGACCCTGCTTTGCGCGTTTTCAAAAAGTCAACTACTCAAAATAGCTAGGGTTACCACGCTTGGCGCGCCTATCGTTCATTTAGCGAGAAAAGAGTACCTAAAGCACAGATTAACGAAATATCGTATCAATTGCGATATTGCATCGTTTTTTTAAAGTGTTTCATTTCGGAAAATGTATTGTTTTGTTTTTTAAGCTAGGAAAGAAAACTTTCTTCTTCTTTTAAACTTTGGTAAGATTTCTGTTGGTTCCTGTTATCAACAAAATTGTTCTTATTTTCTCTTTTAGCTTATTTTTGTCCATCTCCCTTGGGGTTGCATTCGAATGTTCCAAGGGGGTGTTTTACCCCATTTATCGGGTAAATCAGTGTTTTCAATGCAAGGTGATATGAATTGGTTAACAAAAGTGATATGAATTGGCGCGACCACTTTGCGATGTATCGCCAAGCTTTTGATCGCCAAGCATTTGACGCCAAATTGGCGAATTATTATTATTATTATTTTTTTTTTTTTGATTTAGGTTCAATTTGGCGCTGTTGGCGATATTTTGCGAAAAATCCACTGAATGATGTTAAAATCGACGATATTTAGGAGATTAATCATTGTAAAACATTTTTTTGCATTGTTTCGTAGCAAACTAGGGATACAAATGTTTGAATTGTTATCTTGCTCACTCCAAGCTCTATTTTAGCACTTAAGGCATCTACTAAGAAATTTACAAGTAAAATTAAGTAGTGTGGGGTCCATATCAGATCTTTATATCACTTTGAAGGAATTATAGTTGAATAAAACTAAAATAGAGCATTTTTTCTGCTATATCAATTATTTTACAAATGAACTTTTAATTTTATACCACGGGCAAAGCCGTGCGGGTACCGCTAGTGCATTTATAAAGCTATAAAATTTGAAACGTTATTTCTCCCATATTTAGTAGTAGATATAGAAACAAGAGTCTAAAGCTGCTACAGGGCTACATTCACTGAATGGACTAGACATTTTTTTTCACACTTTGTTGTTGGTATAAATATAATGGTGTCCAATTCCTCCCGACTCTTTCCCATCAAAATTATTTTTAAGCTCCAAAAACCGAGAAAATTTCTGAAATTACGTTGTTATTTTTTCGTTTCAAGAAAATTAAAAAAAAAAAAAAAATCAAGTTGAATAAAACAGAAACAATTTCTCCATAGACTTATTATTGATAAAAGTAAATAATGAAAGCCTCAGATTAAAAGTTATAATTTTAATTTAGACTTAAGAACCACTGCACCTTGAACGGTAAGTAATAAATTATATTCTGTCAGTAATGTCCGCGTCAAAAAAAAAAGCAATGAACTTTGTAAAGGCATTTTAATCGTTAAAGCGGTGAAATCACTTTCTTTTCAGTAAAGATAAACGACCCACGCAAGCTATTCAGCATGTTCATCATCCGTGCTCTGATGTGATTTATGAAACACTGGATGTCAAGGTGTAGTAACTACTGTGTTTTGGGAGAAAAAAATAAGCGAAAGCAAGACATAATGAGATCTACAAAGAATTTATATTTTCATTCTTTTCTGTTCCTTTCAACAAATTTGAAGGACACAAATCGTCTTTGAAGAAAGGCACACGGCTCTGGTTCCAAACTTCGCCAAGCTACGGCGAAGTTCTTTCCCTCCACACATTTTTTATACCTTTCCAATACAGTCAAACGTGTCCATCTCGAATTTTACAAGAAGAAAAAAAAAAAAATCGAGATAAGGAGGTTTGAGGAACTTAATTGAAATTTGAAATCGATACTTCAGACAATATGTGCTATAGATTAAAATTCTTTTGTATTAGTTCTGTTAGTTATTTTTTATAATATTACATTATTAAGTATACCCGCACGGCTTTGCCCATGGTATAAAATTAAAAGGTCATTTGGTAATAAATTGATATCACAGAAAGAATACTCAATTTTAGTTATAATTCAACTATAATTCCTTAAAACTATGGTATAAAAATATGCCAAAAGAGAAAATAAGAACAATTTTGTTGCCTACAGAAACCAACAGAAATCTTACCAAAGTTTAAAAGAAGAAGGAAGCTTTCTTTCCATTGCTTTAAAAACAAAATAATACATTTTTCGAAATTAAACTTTTTAGAAAGAACGTTGCAATATCGCAATTTATACGATATTTTATAATTTACCGAGTTTTAATTCCTTAAAAAGTGAGAAAATAAAAACAAACGATTTTATCCAAAGTGAGTTAAAAAACTCACTTTAATAAGGCAAGGAGTTTGGAATGCTACAAAAACAAATACCTTTTGAAAATTATCAAGGGAAAAAGAACGAAACAAAAAAAGGTATAAAAACGTAACCATGGTAACAACATGAAAAAGTTAATTTCCGTTGTGATAAAAATATTCATTTCATCTTTATTTTCAAATTTTACTCTCGAGCTTAACCATTTTAGAATCGTTTGGCGTGCTTTACTCAAGGTAAGCCTTGAATTTCCGGGATTCTAAAAACAATTATTACAGCTTCTCTAATGCTCGTAGAAATTTCTAATTGATATCATTTTTAGCAGAAAATTGTAAGCTTTCAAATGACATAAGACTTGAAAATGTGTATAAAATATTTCTTTGAATTTGTATGAAAAATGAGCTAAGAATTAGAATAGAAAAAGAACGAAATAGAATTTCCGAAAAAATGCTTCGAGACGCACTTACTCATGATGCTATTAACTAATTTTTTTGCCAAATTTTAAGGAAATCGATCGAACGGTTTTGGCACCACGCGGGTCACCGACAGACGGACAGACAGACAGCTTTATTATTATTAGAGATGTTATAGAGAGTTTAAGGAATCAGTTTGACTGTAAAGAAATTTTAAGAATACTTTTCTCAAGGAAAGTAGTACTTTATTGTTATTTTAGTTTCTTTTTTTTTTGGAATGATGATCCAAGTAAGGGTAATTGCTACAAATCTAACTTGGCCAATATAGAATGATTTTATTTTTTTCATCATTTGAAAGAATCTTTAACTTTCTCTTTAGCCCTTTATGCCCCGACGGGACTCAGAAATCCTGCTTATATTAATTTAGTATTATGAATCCAAAATGGCTCCGACAGATGGTGCCTTGGTACCTGCGATCGGGAACAGTTTTCTTCGGAGCCCTAAGTCTTAGGGGGCATTAGACCCTAATAATTTTTAAAATTTTTATACTTGGTATATATGTTGTTTGATGCATTTTCAACGACAAAAAGCACAAAAAAATATCTAAAAAATTAATGTTAAGTTAATTTGGGACATAAAGAGTTAAGCCTATCAGCTTGGTTTTCTAAAGAATCACATTTTTAAGAAAGAAAACAACCAAAGACTACCGCACTAAATCAAATGCTGCTTTAAAGATCATTACGCTTCGAATCTGAAAACTAGAGCCGAAATTCTAGATTATGAGGTTTTCTTTTTTTCTTTCGATCTTTTTTTGTTTAATTTACAATATGAATCAACAATTTTTGTGCATCGAAATTTATCACTTTTTTATTTGTTTGGCTTATCTTTAAAATACATCATATGTAATCCATTTAAATATTACAAATAATAAACCATTACGTTTTTGAAGCAAAACTTTCAATTATAAGTATCATTTTTGTGAGCAAAATGCAAAACCCTGTAGATAAGACTGGGGCAATAAGCGACAAAAGTTGTAACAGGAGACAAAAAAAAAAAAAAAAAAAAGATAAATAAAAAAATAAAATAAAATTAAATTAAATTAATGCTAATACTCTAAATAACTGGAAACAAATACCTCATATTAACTGAATTAAATGGACTAATTTTGATTTTTTAAGTGGATGGGGAATAAAACCCCATAAAAATGGGGTAGTAAGAGACTGGTCCACAACCTTTAAATTTAGAAGGATTTCAAAAATATTACATCAATAGTCAGTCTTTGTCAGAAGTTTACACGTTAATAACTCCCAAACACCTCACCTGCAAAATAAAATAAATAGAAACGTAAAAAAAAGTCACGAACTGTTTTATTGCTGTATTAAGGTAAGTTCAACGTGAAGGTTTTCTTCATTGTATGAAAAAAAAAATTCAAAAGATGTTATAAACTATTAAACAAATGTATTGTAGCGAAGTGTACATATGGTACTTTATTTTACATATTTTAAAAGTTGTCTAAGTATTTTTTTTTTCTGATTCTTTGACTGTGTCTCTTACTGCCCCGGCACCCCCTAGCAACGTTTTAAAATGTACAAAAAAGGTAAAGCCACCCAATATGACAGTATAGGAATCTGAATAGAGTATAACAAAGTATAGATACATTAACATAAACAAAGAAGTTGAAGACTCATATAGAAAAAGAATAACAAACTTTACCACATAGGTCAAAAGGCCCCTGTGATATCTCTTTGAAACTGGTAGTAAACATTTCTTTAATTTGAAGTATAAAACTTTGCGAAAAATTTGTTGAAAAACTTGAGTATTGAGAAAATTCTTAAAAGACCCTGGTCCCTTCCTCAGGGGGACTCCCCTAGGGTAGGGAAAAGTGAAGTCAGATGTTTCTAGCCAGTTGCAGGCGAAACGCCTAAAAAGATGCAACTTTTAGCCCCCGACATCTCACAGTTAAGCATAAGGTCACTAGAAGTCCGAGAATACAATTCAAAAAACACCGTAGAAAATCAATAAAACTCAAATGAAACTGAACTGCTAGACATACAATAACAAGAACTCTCAACCAATATTGTAAGAACTACAAACCCATGGATTCTTCATTGTGCTACAGATAAGACTGTTTGTCTTATCAGTACTGATAGACTGTTGACTAGATTCAGCAATAAGACAATTAATTGAAACTTTAACTGAAAACTGCTACCCCGCGAAATTGACAAACAGTCTTATTAGTAGCGCAATGAAGAAGCCATAGGTTTGTAGTTCTTACAGTGTGTTGGTTGAGAGTTTTTTTTTTTTTTTTTTTTGTATATCTTGTAGTTTCGTGTCGTTCAGTTTCATTTGAGTTTTATTGATTTTATCATGGTGGTTTTTGAATTGTATTCTCTCATGTTTTTGCTTAAATGAATCGGACTTCTAGTGACCTTATGCTTGTCTGTGAGATGTCGGGGCTAAAAGTTGCATCTTTTTGGGCGTTTTGCCTAAAAAGACTAGAAACATCTCACTTCACTTTTCCATACACTAGAGGAGTCCCCCTGATGAAGGCCCCGGGGTCTTTTGGGAATTTTCTCATTACTTCAGTCTTTCAGCAAATTTTTCTCAAAGTTTTATACTTCTAGTTTAACAAAAAAAATATCTCTGCGTATCTATCTATCTATCTATCTATCTATCTATCTATCTATCTATATATATATATATATATATATATATATATATATATATATATATATATATATATATATATATATATATATATATATATATATATATATATATATATATATATATATATTGATAGATACACAGAAAGAGAGAGAGGGGAAGAGGTGTGTGTGTGTCTAATTTACATGATTAAAAGACTAATGTATTAATTTTCCTTCCTACCAAATAAATAAATAAAATGAAATAGAATTGCTGCCTCAGTCAAATGACACAAATATTCACTATCTGCACACACAAACGCACACACACATACACACACACATATTGTGCGAATGTTTTTGTTAAAACTTAAAATGGTGTCCAACGAATGAAGAGATAAATATATACAAAATATGTAATTAACAAAGATTGCCTTAGTAACAGTTTTAAATCAAAGTATTTTCAATTTTAACATTGCAAAACAAACACATAAACTTATTTTAACTGAAAAAACAAAAAGAAAATCCATAAATAGTCTCTTCCGGGCAAGAAGACTCTTCGAAGTATTTAGCATCTCATTCGGGAAAAAGACATGGAAATCGCATCTTTAAAAAAAAATCCTTCTTCGGGCAGAATTAATACCAAGCACTAGAAGCCATACAACTTCGTCATTAGCTTGACAATGATTACGCAGTGTTAAATGCTTGGGCAAGGGGAAAAAAAAGTTAATCCAATTAGTTTTAATTGGACGTAATTGGAACCGGAATGAATGAAATACGTTTCTTGCACAATTAGAAACTATCGGATTATTTATTAATCTAAATTTTCTGATTATTGTCTAAGTTTCACTTACAGTCTCAAATAAGTCTCAAAATTAAAGAACTCGATAAATGGAGATTTTTGGTTCATTGTAAACCCCTTGAATCTTTAAAGTTGGCAAATAACAAAGGAATTTTCGTAGAAAATGTTTTCAGATTGTTAAGATTATATGTTTTATTGAGATTATATGTATATATTCAGATTATGTGTTATTTATGAATTAATTTTCCATCTGAAAATTTGATTACAATGTACAAAATGGACACAGTAGGAGTAATAAATTCCGAACTTCAACAATCTAATGTGCCAAAAATTTGAAAGCACATTTCAACTATCTCTCAGGCGAAAATGAGTGTTTTTCTAAAATGAGTTTAACTTAGTTTTCCCCAACAGAAGTTAACTTTTTTCTGCGTTTAATTTGGTGCATTTTTTAGAAGTTCATTCAATCTTCTTTGTTAAATTATTGCATAATAGTTCCACACAGGTTACAGATACAGAGCCATGAATATTTTTAATTTTTCTTTTATGCTCAGCAAACAAACAGAATTAATTTTTGCTACATTTTATTTTAAATAATAATTACACATTATACCGTTATGTATTGTAAGGTATTTGTTATATTCATATACCAGTGGCGCACCTACAGAGGCTTAAGCCACTCCCGGAAGCATGAAGATAAACGCCTTTGATAAAACTAAACTGCTGCCAAAAATAGTCAAAAGATCGTCCCTAACATCTTCCTAAATTTCACCAAAATTAACTTTAGTAGTTATAGTTTTTTTTCTCTAGGACTTCAAATTCGAAAACCTTCTGAAAGAGGACCACTTAGCCCGTCCCAAAAAGCAATTCTGATGTAGGGGAAGGGTGGGCATAGTGGCCACTGCAGGCAAAGAGGCCACTTGAAGTTTTCCTTCCTATATAGTGCTGCAGCCAACGGCAATAGACTCAACTACTCGCCCGGCAGCCGTTGTTGTTGTGTTATAGTTTGGTGTCGCTCAGACGCAAACTCACGGAGATATCGCAAATTTTTCACTTTTTCGACCCTTTGATGTTAGGTAAGTACATCACATGTTTCACTTTAGTTTATTGTAGGACAAAGTGAAGTAAATTTTACATCAATGGTGCAAAACATCATGTTTCTATCTTTGAATTCATATGTCTCAACAGTAGATACAACAACAGGTTGTACGTGAAATATTGTTCTTTCGAAAATGGCGCGCTAGAGAGCAAAGTGGCCGAAGCCGTCAGCGACGTCGATTGTTTTTTCTATGGTGATTGTTACTCGAAATCTAAGGACAACGAAGGCTGGATTAGATGTGCTGGGTGCCTCAAATGGGCTCACGAAGCCTGCACAGGAGCCGAAGAGGAGGACGATTAGTTTATTTGTGATTTGTGTAAATACCAGTGATTTCATAACTTCACATACTTTTAGTAATGCCTATTTTTGTTTAAAACCCTAATATAATTGTTCTGGGTTCTGAAACTAAATGCGTTTCATTTTTTCCATACTTTCTAAACTATTTAGGCAGTGGCCACTTAAAGTGGCCATTTTGACAGCTTTTGGTATAATAAAAATTTTGTACAAATAAAATTCAAAAATCTAGTTGTTTATACTTTTTAATCAGGCTTAAGAAACCATACTAAATGTTGAAGGGATTTATAAAACTTATCAATAAAAATTAGGGGTGAAAAAAATAGATGTTCCTTAGGGTGGCCACTATGCCCACCCTTCCCCTATGCGCCACTGTCATGTACATTGCATAACCACTTTATTTTATTTACTGGAATACAATTTTCTGAAACGGTATTTTCTTGGTTATTTTCGAAAATTCGAACTACCAATGATCCCAATTATTTCGAGTTTTGACGCTGCACATAAAATTCCATTTATTAACTAATAACGCCAAGAAAAGTAGTGCTTTGCATAGTAAACACTTTCGACTGCTCTTGCACATCACGTTCCACCTCTATCAAATGCAAATGAGCATCTGAAAATAACTGAAGATAACACGTTACCACACGATATGAAGGGAAGTGAAATCAAATCATGCATCGCT
>JAXGGA010010011.1:0-48897 GCA_038373865.1 Uloborus plumipes | reverse complement strand
TCAATAAAACAAATAAATGCGGAATCTTTCTTTGATACTTGAGAATTGTTATGAACAGACACGGTTATGACTCACAGGATGTGCAAAAGTGTTGCCAAAACAGACGTTACGAAATTCCAAAAACCTGATATTTTTGTAAAACTTGCTATAAGGCTACTTCAACTGAACGAGACACAATGTTAAATGTTAAACTTTCCCAGATGAAGGTTATGTTGAATTACGTTTAATATTACTTAAAATTAAAAGTGATCTAGACTGTTTTGCTGTATTTTTGAACTTGTCACAACCGACCCCAAGCACTGTCACAACCGCCCCTGGGGTGGGGTCGGTTGTGACATTTTTTCCTTTTTTGTTTAATTTGGTCCAGTGAGTTAACTATTGTACTTAGGGAGGAAATTTTAGTGTTTATAAGCAAGCAAATAAACACTTTAACATCAAAACAACTTTAAACCAGCTCACAGGCATTGCTAAGGGATCTATGGGGCAGCAAATGAAAATTGTCACAACCGTACCCAGTCTCCCCTACAGTCTAAGGCCCCCTACTCCTTATGGCCCTTAAGAAAGCTGTTTCCAATCGCAGATACCCTCTGTCGACCTCTCACCCAAAGTACAAGGAATGGTCCTTTCAAAATACCAGCAGGACCACTGCCATATTGGATTCATAATACTAAATTAATGTAAGCAGAGCTTCTGAGTGCTGTCAGGGCATAAAGGTTATTTAAAAAATGTCGTGTAAAATTGCCTTTGTACAGGGTGTCCACTCCAATCGTGGACCAATAGCTAATTTCTAAACCGTTAGAGATACGCATATAGTTTATTTAGGAAAAAATCTCCAAATTACGAAAGGAATTTTGGGTCTATTCAATGTTTTTCAAAAATTCAAATTTTGAAAGAGTTACGAAATTTTAATTTTTATACAGCCCACCAGTCCTATCAATCATATTTAGTAAAACATTCTTGACACTGTAACGTTTAAAACTAAAAAAAAATCACTGTTCTACCACAAAAATTGACCGAGTTATGACGTTTTGAAAAATCAAGATTTTGAAGGATTTTGCATATGGTCCCTTAAGCGATCTCTCGATGACGTCATGAAATAATACAAAATCTTGATTTTTCAAAACGTCATAACTCGGTCAATTTTTATGGTAGAGGAGTGATTTTTTTTTAGTTTTAAACGTTACAGTGTCAAGAATGTTTTACTAAATATGATTGATAGGACTGGGGGGCTGTATAAAAATTTAAATTTCGTAACTCTTTCAAAATTTGATTTTTTGAAAAACATTGAATAGACCCGAAATTCCTTTCGTAATTTGGAGATTTTTTCCTAAATAAACTATATGCTTATCTCTAACGGTTTAGAAATTAGCTATTGGGCCACTATTGGAGTGGACACCCTGTATAATAAATTAACATTATTTCTGACTGTTTCCATCGCTTCACTGTATGTAAAGGATGTCAACTGAAGATATTAATATATAATTAACTCAGATCAAAAAAAATTTGCACACATACTAACAATAACAAAAGGTAACTTTTCCCTGTTACTGGAAATTTGATATTAAAAAGAATTTTTTTCGATGCACCCTAATGTGCGTAGCGCATCTGGATTGCATTTGTAACCATAAGCTCTTGAGTGAATATTGTGTGCGTGCGTTTATGCGTCTGCGTCATGAACGTATAGCGTTGGATTGCTGGACAAGAAAGACTTTCGGCCATCATGTTTTGAAACTTTGACTATAATTAAGGTTATTGTTCAGTTCACGCCGACAGAGCGGTAAGACGCTGGCCTCTTACGCCCATTTCAATCGGGATCAAACCCGACTCCAGGCGGTGGATTTTCAAGATGCAGAAAATCGACAGCGTCCATGTAATATAATGGGCATGAAAAAGATCCTCGGGTACTCGTTTGGCATTGAGTATCACTTGGCAACATTAAATTCCTTGTGCAGTTTCGCAACCACTCCATCTAGTGGGGAAACTGGACGTCGAAATTCTCGTGGTAATGACATCTCGCCGATAGTGGTGCCACATAAAAGAATGGGTGCCGGCATGCATTACTTCTGCAAATGGTCAGTAGCCACTGCAGCCCCATTAAAAGCCTAGGTTATTGTCCTTCTTATACTCAATTTTTGTTAACGGATAAAGCGAAAGTTGAAACCACTATTATGTCATACTCGATTTTAAGAACACATTCCAAACAACTGATAACAAATTTCAACGAAGCAAAAAAGAAAAAAAAAACTGAACATTACCACACGAGTCGCGAAGTTGATGTTCTTCAATATTTTAAAATTAAACCTCCCAAGGCTCTTTAAATCGGCTGCAAATATCCCCTTTCCAGCTCAGAGGTGGCGCTAGGAAATGCCCGACAGGGGGGCAAGCTTGCCCGACAGGGGGCACAGGTATAATTAAAAAATTTAGTTACGAAAACTAAGTTTCTTATAATATGCAGTTATTTTGAAATTCAAGTCCTAAACGCTATTTTAGACAATCTTTAATCATGTAGAGGGGCAATGGTACACTACACTGGATATATATTTTTTTTTAGTTTTAAGTCTAAAAATCCCATTTGTTGGCAATTTTTGACTAAGTTGCAGAGTTTTATTGCAGATTTCTTAATTGGAGAGGGACCACGTGTGGTACAATTTTTAATCAGAACCACTTGTTCACAGTTTCTATTTTTGAGAAATAAAGCGGCTTCTTATTAAAAAAAAAAAAAAAAGTACAGGGACATCGCTTGATTCGGGACTCTTTCCCGAAATATTCTTAAGACTCCTAAAAACGCAGTTATTGGGCGCCTTTGACGACGATAGGGTAAGGGTTGTGGTACAGAGACTCTCCCAGAAATTATTCAAAATTGCCTTCACAACAAAAATTTTATGTGCTTCTTTTCGACAACGTTTTTGATAATCTAGTTGGCTTTATAGGTTGTTGTTGTTTCTTGGGGGGGGGGGGGGGAGTAATTTTAAAACTTCCTATTTCTTGATTTTTTCCCATTAAGAAAACGAGAAGCCAACCTTTGTCAGATGGGGGAGGCGGTCCGGTGACCTAACTGATAAAAAATCGCCCAGTTTGACTCTTGGTGATGGCCCTCGTCAGCTGCCCCAATGAAGCAGAGGCGTAACTATGGGGGTGTTTTGGGGACAAACCCCCCGCCCCCCGAAACGTTGGTCCAATAATGCAAAAATGAGATGAAGAAATATAAAAAATCCTAGAATGAAAAAGTACGATTCTCCTGTGAATATCATAGTGTTACAGACTTCATTGCCACCCCCTCCCCTTCCCAGAACTATTAAGGATCGTCTTTTTTAAGAAATAAATGTCAAAAAACTAAGGTGGTAGGCCTCCAAATCCTCCATTATCATCGAAATTCGTTTGAAATTGCGTTCTGGAGCTTAAATTTCGAAAAAGTAGCTTAGAAGTTAGTTCTGTTAGTTTTAGTTCTGTATCCTATCATTTTCTTTCATATTATTAAAAATGGTCGACAATCGTGTTTTACTGAATGAGTAAGAGATCGAACATCCTCTCCTGGAACATCACCAAGATAGTCTAGATTGGAGTTTTTAGAGGTACAATTTATGAAAAGTTCCGGGGGCAAACTCCCGGATCCCCCTTCCATTTTTCTGCAGTAATATTTCTTAGAACTACAGCACAATTCTAGTGTCAGAGGTTGTTACTCTTTGAAAGGCTGTCCGGTAAGTACGCATTTTCAAGTGCGTACTATGGATATACACACATACATACATACATACAAAGTGTGGAAAAAAGAGGTTGCCCCCCCCCCCGCCATTTTTTAAAACCTCGTGACAACTTTGAATATAACCCCCCCCCCCGAAACCAACGAGTAGTTACGCCACTGCAATGAAGCAATCACGATTTTTATTATTGTTACTATTTATTTATTTCAACTGCTGCTCTCAAAGGTTTCTATGATGTTACTTTTCCTTTCGGTTAAAAAACATTCGAAGATAATATTTCTTTAGTTAGAAGTTAGATTACAGGAAATTCTTAACTAAGATTTAAAGATCACATTTCCTATCGAAATTTTACAGAAAAAAAAAAATTAATCATCTTGATTCATGTCTTTCTATGCATTTTATTTATTTTTTAATACTGGGAAGGTTTTTGCCTTTTTTTACATTGGAAAATGAGATTGACGACTCCTTACCTGAAAAACTGGCTGGGGACCGGGAGAACCGCCCTATGTTAAAGAAGTGCACAACAGTGTGATTCCATTTGTTTACCTATTTGCTTAAAATTCGAACCAAAGAAAAGAAAAAATATGTTTTCTAAAGTGCAAGAAAACTATTTTTTTTTTTTTTTTTGTGCACAGTAAAACATTTAAAATTAATGCAGGTGCAATTAATTTTTACTTTTAAATCAAGTGTTATAAAGGCATTACAAACAACCTAACAACCAACAGCAGTTACATTCGATTCTGCTACTATCATTTAATATATTAATGGAAAAATCATATAACGGTTTTCTCATAATGCGACAGTTAATTAAAGCGTTTGCTACGATTTATAGATATGCTTCTCATTTATTGACATGTATTTTAAAACAAAGAACACATGCATTTTAATTAAAAAAAAAAGGAAATTTAAAGCAAACCATAATAATTTCTGCTTGTTACCTTGTTGATGAAGGAAAACGTTTCAGTCAACCTATCATAAGGTTCAAAGACAACAGGAAATCCACACCCAAAAGGCCCGATCATGGAGGAGAGAAAGACCGGCCTGAAAAATTTCTTTCGACGAAAACGCCTTGCTTCAAGCTCCCGCCAAAAATCATCCCCCGCCCCCGACCGACACCTGTTACTCGTGTTACACTAATTAAAACTGTCTGACGATGCACAATCGTACAATAGTGATTCTGGCGACGAGTCCTGAGGGAGATAGCCAGCCCCTTCACCCTTAGATCATTTAGCCAGCGGGGGATGTCTTTTCCTTTCTTCATGCAGTCGTCGGGTCTTACCGCTCATCCCCGAGTATCATCAGCCCTCCTTGGTGGGGACAAAGGCCCTGAGAGAAACACGTGTCTAGCGGCTGCTCTATCAGATTCTCAGAAAATGACAATGACTTGCCACGCTGCTGGCGGTTTACGGGTGGGACCTCTGGTTAGAAAACGAAAGGGGAAGATTTGTCCTTTTCCACCTGAACAAAAATAACTTTCTCCAGCAGAACTTACGTTCATCCAAAAGATATACAATGGCAGCAACTCGATGGTAGAGTCCTGAAGGTTCTCGTGTTCGAAATTAGTCTGGGAATTGCGTACTTAGTCGTATAATGGGAATATCTTAAGAAAAAAAAAGTTTTTTCAGTTGAATGATTTTATTGAAATTATTTTTCTGATCTGTCGGAATCAGAAGAGGTTTCGGCACAGATTTCTGTCGGAAAATTTAATCGTCGGAAATTTTTTCCCCGACGAAGTTAGAAATTTTCCCCGATGGGGGGGCAAGACGTTTCCGACAGGGGGGCAATTGCCCCCCCTGCCCCATAGCTAGCGCCGCCACTGTTCCAGCTGGCTGATTTAAACTCGAGAGCTACATCATTTTCGATTATCTGCACAAATGCTCCATTTTTATGCCTCTTCAGAGACGCTCCGTCATTTGCGCGCCCTCCAAATGGTTCCCCCAGGTGTCGAAGTGTTTATGGAGAGTTCGCGATGCCATATCTCCACCCTGAAATGATCTCCGACCGATAAGAGCGCCATTCGAAATCGCTGCCAGCGTTGTTGTGGCGAATGAGATCTTCATGCGCTATCGTCTGACGTTTAGAGAAGGAAAAAAAAAGCAGCTCGAGGAGGATGGAACGACTGGAGGAGGTTTTTTTGTTGCTAATTTTTACGAGAGTCTTGCAAACGATAGCTTTTATCAGCTGCACGCTCAGGACGGAAGTGAGACACAGACGACTTTTCGAATGTTTCGCCGGATAGTGTCATTAGTTGTTGTTGTAACAATGATGTAAATACTGTCCGTCTGTGAAAACCGCGCCTAGCACCCGGGAATCAGTATACTTAAATAAGGGGTGATGGGTTGTGAAGGGAACTTTCCGAGGTTTTCAATTTAAAACTTGCATTTGCTATCCTTTTGACACATTCAACTAAACTTTGTGTTTGAAATGAGCATCGTTCCACGTTGTTTGATACGGCTCAAAATGCTTCTTATTGTTCTTCCCCTTATTGTTATCTTACCTATCACATCTATTTTGGTAAGATCAGAGAAGACCTGACGCATGCGTAAATACGCGGAAGGTTTTACCTAAGAAAATCATACAGTAACAATGATGTTATTGCCACATTGACCTTCAAGAAAGATGCCATTTGCTTTTCAAATAAACTATAGGAAGAGCTGAGTTTCTGGCTAATTGTGGCTGAGAGAGGTAAAACCAAGGCTGACCCACTTACGTAGGATGTGAGCTGTCCAATGAGACATCTACCTTGTCAGAGAATAAAATTAAATGTTTTACCTCTTTGCCTAGTTCCTTAAATCACCGCAAAGTGGCGCATACAAACTCTAGAACTGCAAATTGTGCGCTTGCTTTTATCTCAACCAAAATGATTTTGAAAATATCTGCAAATATTATGATGGATTGAAGAAATAGAATTCTATATGTATTATAAAAGGGCACAGTGATAATGCCATGGAAAAAGCTAGCAGACCAGAAATTTTCGAATGACATAAAATATTGAACATTTCTTGGAACCAATGTCGCTAAAAAGTAATTTCAAGACCACTTTACCTCAGAAACTAATTCCTTTAAAAAAAATTAACATGAACGGAAAAATCGTTGGATTGCGTAAACCTTTTTTAAGATACTGACGCTAAAAGATAATCAACACCTGTTCCTATCAGATTCCGTGTTCACACCAATTTTCATTCCAAGTCTTCATATTTTCTTGAGATATTGCAATCACGCGTCACAAGAAACACATTCGATTCCACTCGTCCCTGTGAATTGCTTTGCATCGAGAAGTGATCAGCGCCAATTTTATGTAGGCACATCTATGACTGAATTCGATACCATTATTTTTTATGCATTAGTTTTCAGTAAAGAGCTGCCCACAAATAATTCCACTCTTTCGAAGAGGAAATTGTGATACTATGTGACAAGGTGGACGAGGGGGGTAACAAGAAATGTGACATCATAACTTTATTATCTTGTGTTTTTGTGTTTGCATCTAAAAGCGTCTTCCCAACATACTTCCCCAGGTCTGACCCAATGAGACTATTTCTGGCCAATATAAACGAGCTCAAATGGCGGTTATGGGTTTGAATCAGAAGAACCCTCTCCAAAACTTAGACTATGACTAATATTACTCGGTTACAGTTTAAAACCTTAACAGCTGCTAGTAAAAATTAATTAGAGCAGGACTTCACTTCAAATTCAATTTTTAAATAAAAATTCAAAAACTCTATTCTTTTGAAAATATTGAAAGAAAAAAAAACGCAGTCCCGACCTCCACACCATTTCCTTTTCCCATTTTCCACGAATTTCCAGTGAATATTAATTAACCTTTGAGCGTGAAATTGACATCAGGAAATAATTTAGGAAGACGAATGGGCTCTAATGAACTGTGCACGGATATTTCCGAATGCGCTCGCAAATTATCAACTTTGGCGAAAAAGATTTTCAATTATCCCATAATGCCGGAAGACCGGAAACGGAAGGAGACTTCAGGATTCCGAGTCAAAAAACTAGCATCGGAATTCAAATAATATTTTATCCAATGGCCCATCAAAATATCCATTTTAAGAGAAAAATACCAATAAACTCTGTGCAATAGAACGTAGATAGAATACAAAGAGGGGAAAGATTAGAGAAATTGTTCTACAAAAAGGATTCAAATTTAAACTAAAATTGTTGTCAGAGAGATGTTCGTTGCCATAAACAAGGAACAATCCAAGATGTAAAAAAAAAGGATACAAGATAACAATAAAATACACAAAAACAAGTATGTATAAAAATGTTTATTTGTTCCTCAAGATAAAACATGTTCAATTTTAAGAAAGTTTCATTTTAAGAATATTTATTTTAAACAAACGTTTTCATACAGATCATGCAGAGTCCGTTTCAATCAACTTTGCAACTTGATAACAGACATATTTTTATCAAAGTTGAGAACTTTAACTGTTTGCCCTTTCTCAATAAAATATCTTTCTATAAATATTAGATCCTCTTTTTCTTCCCTCGTACAAAACAGTAATTTTGAGAAAGACTTTTCAAACTTTCGCATATGGAAACCTTTCTGTAAAACGTAAATGCATAAAATTCGAAATAAAGTTCTATTTTTATCCTGGTATTCATTTACTCTCAATTGTTCAGCATCGTTACAGGACATTTTGGTTTGAGTTTTTCAAAAGCTATTCATAAACAAACGCATCCTACGTTGCTTAATAAATTATGTTTGCAAAACTAAGAAAATTTTCTTCATTTTAAAAGGGAAAAAAACCTCCTTACTAGACCCACACCAAACAAAATGAACACGTCAGTTAAAATTTAAACAAATGTACAGCTATCGGCGCCACATCAGAAGACAGCTTCATCAGATAACTTCCCAAATGACGTCCCAAAATGCTTCAAACGCTGTCGGTATAAATCAGTTGCAAGCAGCCATCTAAACTGCTTATCGCTTCTTCGTTAAAGATTCATAATAGGCTCTCGTTATCAAAGAAAGTGTGTCCCATTGGCCGCTTCTTTATCCACGTGGGACGTTCTGTTTGGCGAATGGGCTCGCTTATCGGGAATGGTTTTAATTAGATGGAATTGTTTGCCTCTCCACCTTTGGCAACATCTCAAAGCGCGAGTACGGTCGCAGTTACCGAAAGCCATTTTTTGTTCCGAAGCGATAAGATCTACGTTCGTTGCCAGCAAGGTGGAAAGTTTCACAGTTAATGGGAATACAGTTGACGCTTTTAGGGGCACTTTTGTAGCGCAGAGAATGAGATATGGATTCAGAACTTTGTTTTCCGAGTGCGCAATTATCATATGTTAATTGATAATTCAAACTTGGACAAAGAATCATCTCAGATGTTCTATCTTCTCCACATGAAGCCATGTCATAAAGCAGACACGCGTCAGAACATGGGCGGTGGACTATTGCATTAATGTTCGGACTATATTGGTTTCAAAATAATTTAGAGATTGTCAGCTGAAAGTTTGATTGAAACTATATAAAAAAAACTTTCAAAACATGCTAAAAAGTTTCTCCACAACTAAATTACGGATTCAACAGGATTAACTGAATATCATAGAAGACGATTAATCGAACGAAAACTTGATCTCAACCACTTCCATTTTATTTAGTGCGGAATTCAAGTGAAACACGGACAATCGCAACTCACCATTGCAATCGCGAATTCCCAAATTTAGATTCAAGTGAAACGTTACAATCGCTATACGATGCGATTCTATCGTAATTCGACTTCCAGTAGCGATTGCAATTTTGGTCTATTGCGATCGCCTCGAAGCGATTGCAATGGTGTTTCACTTGAATTCGGCCCTTAATTCTAAACCTAAACCCACAGCAACGTATAAATTGTTGTAATTTCAAGGTAGAAAAGCAAAAAGGTGCCAAAAAATTCTTTAAAGTGATTTTCTAATAAATATTTAGTACACTGTTTTAAAAAAAAAAACTGCATATTTAGTAGTAAATCTCTACAAAGCTGGACTTCCATAAAGGTTTCTAATGAGGATAGCTCCTTCTTAATTAGGGTTATTTGAAAAGAAGCTGTATGGTTACAACATTACTTAAGGAGAAGCTGTACCATTATTAAGCTCCTTCTTAATTAGGGTTATTTGAAAAGAAGCTGTATGGTTACAACATTACTTAAGGAGAAACTGTACCATTATTAAGCTCCTTCTTAATTAGGGTTATTTGAAAAGAAGCTGTATGGTTACAACATTACTTAAGGAGAAGCTGTACCATTATTAAGCTCCTTCTTAATTAGGGTTATTTGAAAAGAAGCTGTATGGTTACAACATTACTTAAGGAGAAGCTGTACCATTATTAAGCTCCTTCTTAATTAGGGTTATTTGAAAAGAAGCTGTATGGTTACAACATTACTTAAGGAGAAGCTGTACCATTATTAAGCTCCTTCTTAATTAGGGTTATTTGAAAAGAAGCTGTATGGTTACAACATTACTTAAGGAGAAGCTGTACCATTATTAAGCTCCTTCTTAATTAGGGTTATTTGAAAAGAAGCTGTATGGTTACAACATTACTTAAGGAGAAACTGTACCATTATTAAGCTCCTTCTTAATTAGGGTTATTTGAAAAGAAGCTGTATGGTTACAACATTACTTAAGGAGAAGCTGTACCATTATTAAGCTCCTTCTTAATTAGGGTTATTTGAAAAGAAGCTGTATGGTTACAACATTACTTAAGGAGAAACTGTACCATTATTAAGCTCCTTCTTAATTAGGGTTATTTGAAAAGAAGCTGTATGGTTACAACATTACTTAAGGAGAAACTGTACCATTATTAAGCTCCTTCTTAATTAGGGTTATTTGAAAAGAAGCTGTATGGTTACAACATTACTTAAGGAGAAGCTGTACCATTATTAAGCTCCTTCTTAATTAGGGTTATTTGAAAAGAAGCTGTATGGTTACAACATTACTTAAGGAGAAGCTGTACCATTATTAAGCTCCTTCTTAATTAGGGTTATTTGAAAAGAAGCTGTATGGTTACAACATTACTTAAGGAGAAGCTGTACCATTATTAAGCTCCTTCTTAATTAGGGTTATTTGAAAAGAAGCTGTATGGTTACAACATTACTTAAGGAGAAGCTGTACCATTATTAAGCTCCTTCTTAATTAGGGTTATTTGAAAAGAAGCTGTATGGTTACAACATTACTTAAGGAGAAGCTGTACCATTATTAAGCTCCTTCTTAATTAGGGTTATTTGAAAAGAAGCTGTATGGTTACAACATTACTTAAGGAGAAGCTGTACCATTATTAAGCTCCTTCTTAATTAGGGTTATTTGAAAAGAAGCTGTATGGTTACAACATTACTTAAGGAGAAGCTGTACCATTATTAAGCTCCTTCTTAATTAGGGTTATTTGAAAAGAAGCTGTATGGTTACAACATTACTTAAGGAGAAGCTGTACCATTATTAAGCTCCTTCTTAATTAGGGTTATTTGAAAAGAAGCTGTATGGTTACAACATTACTTAAGGAGAAGCTGTACCATTATTAAGCTCCTTCTTAATTAGGGTTATTTGAAAAGAAGCTGTATGGTTACAACATTACTTAAGGAGAAGCTGTACCATTATTAAGCTCCTTCTTAATTAGGGTTATTTGAAAAGAAGCTGTATGGTTACAACATTACTTAAGGAGAAGCTGTACCATTATTAAGCTCCTTCTTAATTAGGGTTATTTGAAAAGAAGCTGTATGGTTACAACATTACTTAAGGAGAAGCTGTACCATTATTAAGCTCCTTCTTAATTAGGGTTATTTGAAAAGAAGCTGTATGGTTACAACATTACTTAAGGAGAAGCTGTACCATTATTAAGCTCCTTCTTAATTAGGGTTATTTGAAAAGAAGCTGTATGGTTACAACATTACTTAAGGAGAAGCTGTACCATTATTAAGCTCCTTCTTAATTAGGGTTATTTGAAAAGAAGCTGTATGGTTACAACATTACTTAAGGAGAAGCTGTACCATTATTAAGCTCCTTCTTAATTAGGGTTATTTGAAAAGAAGCTGTATGGTTACAACATTACTTAAGGAGAAGCTGTACCATTATTAAGCTCCTTCTTAATTAGGGTTATTTGAAAAGAAGCTGTATGGTTACAACATTACTTAAGGAGAAGCTGTACCATTATTAAGCTCCTTCTTAATTAGGGTTATTTGAAAAGAAGCTGTATGGTTACAACATTACTTAAGGAGAAGCTGTACCATTATTAAAAACCTTTATGGAAGCAGTTTGCTAGAGACTTTCTAGTAAACGGACAGGTTTTTTCACAGCTAGGTACAACTCCAGCGCAAGCAGTTCAGATATTTCATCTGTAATTAAATATACAGTGAACTCTCACTCGTGCACCGCCTCATTTATGCGCCTTTTTCACTTATACGACGGTTTTGAATGATCCCAGCGCTTCCCACAGAAAAATAATGATTGTAGTATCATTCGTTTATGCGTCGCTCTAAAGAAAAATATTTCACTTACACGCCGAATTTTCCGTAAAATGTAAAAAAAAATATATTTATTTTCTTAATAAATAAGCATTTTTCTTTACTTTCTTCTTTAATCTTTGACCTTTATTGCTCACGGAAGGTATTTTTTCCGCATGAACTAGAGTTTGGAGAGGGACAATTATCTATTATGGTTAGTGTTAAAGGGAACAGTTTGTAATTAGGTATGCTACAATATTGTTTTTTCTTTTTTATCATTGTAGTTACGTTACAGTAATTGTCAAACAGTAGTAATATGTCCCTTATCTATAGAAACATTCTTATTCATTCTCTCATTGCAACCTCTGTTGTGTTGTCCCTAAAATAGGCTAGTTCACTTATACGTCTCTTTCACTTATGCGCCTTTTTCTGTTGGTCCTTTGAGCCGGCGCATAAGTGAGACTTCACTGTATATGTTACTGTTAAAGTATGTAATGCAGTTATTTCATAAAATACCTAGTTATCCCATGAAATAACTGATCGTGTCCGTTAAAGTGTGCAATATGTAAATAATTTGACATTTTAAGTAGTTTTTCTATGAAATAACTAGGTATTCTATAAATTGACTAATGAGAGACAGTTAAAGTGTAAAATAAACAATTAATCTAAAATGAAATAACTAGGTATGCTATAAATGAACCAATGAGAGACAATTAAAATGAAAAGTATTTGTCTTTGACATTTTGAGAGTATGGCGAAAAAGTATTCTCGTTGTTTTATGCTTTGGTATTTTTGCCCTCCTTCAAAAATGACTTTTATTTGAATTTGAAACCAACGCTTTTTTCTCGCTACTTTCCATATTGTTAAACTAAACGTAAATGTACCTTATACTAAAAAGTGAGATATATGATATAGATTATTTTACACTTAAACTGACTGCAGATCGTTATTCTATGAAATAACTACTCGTAGTTAAACCATGAAGTACAAGAGAGTTTTACACTTTAATCGACATTCGACACGATCAGTTATTTCATAGAATAACTAGGTATTCTATAAAATAACGGATTTCACACTTTAACGGTAACATATATATCGAGTGTACATGGACTACATACTTATTAAATCTTGAATTCAGAAGCCCTACGATTGGTCGTTAGCAGTTACCAAGGTTGCAAATGCAGAGTCAGCTATAATGGCTCACTTACAAAAGAGTTGCTCCCATCTATCGAGGCCGAAGTCTGCCTTCTCCCCATTTGGGGCCCTCCCTCTCTCAGGAGTCTCTTCCGGGGCTGTGGTAGCCCGATCGGTAAGACGTTGAACTCGTGACCGGAGGGACCCGGGCTCGATCCCAGTCGATCAAAGATCCACCGTCTTGATTAATGGTGGCTGGGGGACGCTAAAAATGTCGTGGTCACAAAGTCCTCCAAGCGAAACGATACCTCTGGGGGTGCTGGGCCAATTATATGCTCGACCCTTGGTCTGGTTCAAAAAAGAACAGAGCGCTCTTCAGGGTCCTTTTACGGTTAAACCACGAGTTGGGGTAGGTACGGAGGGCCCTGGAGTGTGTGAAGGAGTCTCTCCCTTCTGATTTAACCCTTCATGTCCCAAATGAATTTAAAAATGAATTTATACAGTGAACTCTCACTTATACGCCACATCATTTATGCACCTTTTTCACTTATACGACGATTTTAAATAGTCCCAACACATTCCATAGCAAAATAATGATAGTATCATTCGTTTACGCGTCGCTCTGAAGATAAATATTTCACTTATGCGCCGAATTTTCCCTAAAATGTAAACAATTTAATTAATTTTCTTTAAAAAATAAGCATTTTTCTTCACTTTCCTGTTAAATCTGTCGCCTTTATTGCTCACTGAAGGCATTTTGTCCGCATGAACTAGGGTTCGGAGAGGGAAAATTATCTATTATGCATCGTTTTAAAGGGAACAGTTTGAAATTAGGTATGCTACAATTTTCATTTTCTCTTTATCATTGTAGTTAAGTTACAGTAATTGCCAAACCACAGTAATAAGACCCTTTTCTATAAAAACATTCTTATTCATTCTCTCATTAGAACCTATGTTGCGTTTTAGCCCTTTAAATAAACTTGTTCACTTATACGTCTCTCTCACTTACGCGACTTTTTCTGTTGGTCCTTTGGACCGGCGCATAAGTGAGAGTTCACTATATTTTTTTGATTTTTCTAGTTGAAAATACATTAAACAACATAATATATGCTAAGTATAAAAATTTTGAAAATCAGTAAGGTCTAAGGCCCCCTACTAGGGCCCCAACAAAAACTTTTTGATCGCAGGTACCATCTGTCGGTCTCTCAGCAAAGTACAAGGAGTAGCACTTAAAAGCTTTAGCTCGCCTTTAATTCCAGCCATTTAGGATTCATAATACCAAATTAATATAAGCGGGACTTCTGAGTCCCGCCGTGGCATAAAGGGGACATTCTTTAAGGTAAACATTCTTTAACTATTTTTTTAAATCACACACACACATTTTCTGCTTCATTTTTAATTTACTTCAAATAGCATTATTCAAGAAAACTGCGATGCTTTTCTTTAAAAACAACAAAGAACATTGTGATGATGAAATCCGCTTACGACGGAATAAATGTTCCTCCAGAAAATTAATTTCTTCAGACGATTACAAAATTTAGTTGAAATTTTTCTCTCGCAGAATAAAATGAAAGAGCTAATAGGAGAGTTTGGAATTTTTTTTTAAGTACTCAAGATTCCCTTTTTTTTCCACTCTAGTTTCACATTCAGGTAAAAAATGGCCGGTATGTTGCTTTAAAGAAAACGCTAATGTACGCCATTTTCTATTTAGTTGAAGTTTTTTCATATGCTTAACGCGATTGCGAAGAGAAAAAGAACATAATTTAATCACCGAAAATTTGCACTGCTCTGAGATTATGTTTAGCGCGATGAAATTAAATGAAAGTGGAATTTCGGGGAGACTAGGTGCAATTTTCATTAAACTAACGGCTAACTATTATCTTCCCGTAGTGATTGGATAATTTGAAAATTGCGAGTGTATAAGTTAGGAAACACTTTGAATTTAGAAGCTATTTTTCAACATTTCAATTGCATTCCTTTTCTATTAGAATTCAAACTACGTGTGCAGAAAAGAGATTAAATTTAATTAGGGAATTATTTAAAGGTTCCTTTAACATGTTAAGTTAGAGAAAATACATTTACGTTACTTATAAAATTAATAAATGAGTAAATAAATATCTATATTAAAGAACCATACGCATGCACATGTTACAGTTAAAGTAAGAACGATGGATAAACCTAGCTTTATCCGACAACGATTAGTTAGACCAAATTTCAATCGGTAAAAGGTGGAAGTATAAGAACTCTTCGGATTTTAGCCGTAAAATGTGACTAATCCCTGTTTTAACCGCTTAAATCTTGATGTAGCTGACAAAACATGATGGGTAAACCTAGCTTTAACCTGTTAAAGCTGGCTTAAATAGGTGGTTAACCCTGGGTTTAACCAATACAATATAAAAGCCGCTGACGGTTTTTCAGCCTTTGATTTTTACTTTTTTTGGGGGGGGGGGATATTTTGCTTGGAAGTCCGATGCAAGCAAGAACTATGCTTTACGTCAGTCAAACTTTGCGAACACATATTTAATTGTCCTTATAATCTCGTCCATATAAAATGTATGCCTCAATTCAAACTTTCTTACACGAATAAAAAATTCTTTCATGTTTACAATAAAACTAATTAAAAAAAGTTTCATTTACATTTAGTTTAAGGTCATAAAATTTGTATGACTTTCCAACCAAATGCAGCCAAGATATGGTAATTTTTCTTTTGTCCTTAAAATTTTGATCACCTGCGAATTTAGTTAATCGTGAATAAGAAATCTGCAAAGATAGTCTAAAACTTATGCAACGTTAAAACTCTTAGAAACAGAGCAACTAATTATGAAACTTGAAAATTCGAAAAGAGGAAAAAAAAGAACGTTTACAAAAATATAATAATAATAATAAAGTTTCGAAACTACAATCCTGAATTGCAAAAAAAAAAAAAAAATTGTCGGAAACAAATTCAGTGGGTTCATTTCCTTTATTAATATCATCATCACAGACGTCCTTATTATCATAGCATTATTATTAATATTTGCCATCAGCATTATTATTACTATTACTGCCATTATTATCCTTTTTTTTTCATCCTCCGCATATTTTTAAGATTTAAAAAACTTTGGAACGTTGTTATTAAATTAACAGTTAACGTATTCCAGTTTTCATTTCACGTTCTAATATGCTTAAAAGCACTCTAATGTGCTTAACAAACAGGCAAACAATTAGTTTCACAAAGAAATTTTTCCCGCTGCTTTAACACAAGATTAGAAACAGAGAAAAGTTAATTTAGATGAAAGTGTAACTTCAGTCTTGGCAAAAACATTCCTGTGGAGGCAGTAATTAATGTATGGACTAACTGTCTTAACTATTTGTCTCATAATAAGAAGTATTTGTTGCAATGCGCGAAGCATGAATTACTGCCTGGAACAGATTCAAAAGCCGTACGTTCTGCAATAAGGGGTCGTCTTCAAATAAAATCCTGCTTTGAGGGGATGGGGCTCGTGAAATGTTGTCAGTTTGTCATAAAGGAGATGGAGGGGGTGACGATAAGGGTGACATCATGCATTTTAGAAGTGAAAACTTTAATGCGGGGGCTTTAAAATTCTGATCCGCAGCCTTTTTGTGTGACAGAAGGGAAGTAGTAGTTTTTAATATACGCTTTTATTAGTTTCACATGTGGGTTTGTTTGTAGGTATGTATGTAACCCTGAATAAAAGATAAATTCACGTTCTTTACTAATATAAAAGTAATGTATTTAATTCTATTGTTAATACTAAAGGCTAAACTATATTACATGTTGATGTATTTTAAGTGTTTCAGTTGTTCGTATGTAACTCTGAACAAAAGGTAAAATTCATTCTTTGCAAAGATAAAAGTAATATATTCAATACTATAATTAATACTAAAGGCTAAACTATGTTACATGTTGATGTATTATAAGTGCATGAAAACTTAGCGGATAAAGTAGTGAGTAACCGCCTCTAAGCAAGGGCTAAGGCAGGAACATGCAATACACCGCCAACTCGGTTATTTTCATCCATGGACTGCAGTTTCGTGCTTATTATGCACTCATCAGCATGGAATAAGAAAGTAACTGAGTTTTTTTCCTCCAACTCAGTTACTTTCCTATGGTTTTGAAATGTAAAACAAAATCCAAAAAGCTCAAAATTCAATTTTTTTTTTTTATCAAAATGGCCGTTTTCTTTCAATTTTGAATGTATAGAGTAATAGAGACAAATAAGTTGGTTTGTGTGCTCTCTAAGTACACCGCAAGCCTTTAAGTATACAAATTGATAAAATTTAACGCATTTAAATATGAGTATTTTCCAACAAAGCCTACGATTAGCAATAAATTATCAATTTAAGGCTAACCTATTTCATTTTAGTATGAAATAAGTTAAACACAATGCAATATTGGGAAACGCCGGGAAATAAGCTAGTTTGATATTTAAAAAAAAAACGTTTTTTTATGCGCCCTAATGCAAATGATGTCTCATTGGGAAGGTGTAGTAGATGTGTCTTTAAGCAGTTTTACCTCTTTCAGCAGTCATTAGCCAAAGACTACAGCGCCACATACAGTTTCTTTAAATTGCGATTTCCTCATCGGAGTTTCAACGGTGCAGAAAACCTCGTAAAATACAATTAAGTATGGAGATATTCTAGCTATTTTTATTACGATGCATAGTTGTGATATACTTTGCTTATGAAATTTTAAAAAAAAAGAAAAACGCCGTTCCTAATAGTACAAAAGCTCATTTCAAAAGAACCACTTTTCAACACCTCCATTTTTACTTAGAAAGCAAAATGAAAGAGTTTAACTGAAAAACTTCAAAAATTTCCCAAATACTTCGTTTTTTTCTTTCCTAGCTTCAAATTCTGGTAAAATATCTGAAATGTTGCTTTAAGTAAAACGCTAATGTGTACATTTTTTAAGCAGACGATTTTTTTCTTTTCTTGATAAGCTGGAAGAAGAAAACATTTAATTTAATCTCGGAAGTTTTCTGCTACTGTAATAATGTTTGGGAAAACAGGGAGATGAATTTAAACGAAAGAGGAATTTCGGAGCAGGCAAAAACGTAGCGCTCGAAGCTCAAATTAATCTGGCTAACTATTTTCCTTCTTAATGACGAGAATGTTTTAGAAGCATTACGCACCAATAGGTGCAATTATTAAATTGAAGCTTAGAAATGGACGTCTGTCCACGGTATTTCGATTTTGAATGCTCTTTGCAATAATCATAACTAGGCAAATAAGGCCTATTTATTATTATTACCTAAATATTATTATTTTAAAACTTAATTTACGAAGAATAATTTTAACAATAGACGCGAAATATGCTTCCTTTTACTAGTTAAAACCCATACTTTATGGCAAATTTTACGATTATACGATGGTTATTCAATAAAGACTGATCTTTTTTTTCCAAGAAAAAAATCAAGGCACAGTAAAACACATAATGTACAGGCCCGTGATTTCGGGGTTCAGGGGGGTGGTCAATTGCGCCCCCCCCCCCGCTTGACTTATGCAAATCAATGTATTTACATGTAAGTAGGCTTGGGTTTTGCCATTCTTTGGCAAATTTACATTGTGTATACACCATTTACCTCCCTTCCCCACCTCCCCTGCAAAAAGAGTCCGATGACGGTCCTGAAAACATATGTGCCGTGGGATAAAGGAAGAAGGAATGGCTAAAATTTAAGAGCCATATCATCAGTATATGACCTTGGTAGTCATTCAACTACATACCTCTTTGTTTTCGCATACAGAAAAACGGAATGTTTGGTGAACAAACAATACGTTGATTTAAAATTTTGATTTTCCTGAAAAAAAAAACAGCAGCTGAAGCACATATGATGTTACAGAAAGTTGATAGGAAGCTATTCTTCGCTTAGCACGGCTAGAAGTTGGCTCGAAATGTTTAAAGATGGAAGGAAAGGCTGTCTGGATGTTCCAACAAACTTTTCTAACTGAAGAAAACGTCTACATCGCTGCTGTGACACTGGGATAAGACTAAAAAATCAAGTTGAAAGAGCTTTCGCAAAGGATGGCCATTTCCTTTAGTTCCGATTAACCCCTTCCAGGCTCATTTTATTTCGGGATTACGGATCAAAAAATGTCAATTTTTTATGCTTATTTTCATACATACATATCTTTTTAAACATAATAGCATCATTCGCATGCAACATTTCCTAAAAATAAATGCAAAAATATCTATTTAAAGAAATCTATATCTATAAAAATGAGTGTATGTATATATATATACTTGTTCTCTATACAAATCCACAGTTTGCGTCAGATTTTCATCAAACTTGACACAGAGGTTCCTTGATGCCCTAGAATTCTCATAGGCGGGGTCTTGAAATTTTAAAAAATCTAAAAAGCTCAAATTTAAATTTTTTGTCAAAAAATGACCCTTTTATTGGAATCTAGCCTATTTATATTGTAATCGAGATAGGCCTTTTAGCATTCTAATTGATGAAATTTAAGATTTTTAAATATTAGTATTTTCCAACAATGATTACGATTAAAGTAATGAATTTTCAATTTAAGGCTCACCTATTTCCTTTTAGCATTGAAATAAGTAAAAAACAATCATAATTCATGTGGACTTTATAAAAAGAACCACGGATTTGAATTTCAAATTTGCAATGCGACGACAGTTGCGTCTGTAATGGAGATAAGCCTTCAGAACGAGAAATAGATTTATTTCTGAGTTATAATAATTTTTACTTTGTATGTGGGAACAATTAATAGAGAAATGTTAATATTTTAAATTTGGCGGGTGAAATTGATGCAATTTTTTCACTTTCATGTGCATATATTTCATGCCAGTGGACGCGGCAAAGCACAGACAACATTTATCTTTAATTTTCACCTTTTGGTAAGACTATTTTTCTGTAAACGTTTAACTCTCTGTAATATTTTAGTTTTCTTCAAAGTTTGTACCTAAGAGACAGATTGATGCAAATTATTTTATACCCATATGAATAGAACTCTTTCAAACTTTTTTTCCCTGAATGCTATGTTGTATTAATAAGCACCCGGGCAACGCCGGGTATTAGGCTAGTGAGTAATAAATGAGTATTTACCTGTAAAGTTAGCTTTCTGTATGGCAGAAATCATTATACTTCGAAGTTGGCGCCTACTCTTATTTTAAATCTACAGCTCAAAACACTGTATAGTTATGTTACCTAGTAGCAACAATAGTAAATAAAAGCATCCGAAACCATAAAAAGGACATGTGAAACAATTCGGGAAAGACTGGTTGTGCAGTGTTAATTTTCACAGTGCCCGAGCTACACTCGGGATGAGCCAGAATGGTACATTTCGCTTGCCCGAGTCCAGCTCGGGAAAAGCCGGGAAGAGGTTTTAAACTGTTAAAAGAAAAACTGCAGATAACAGGCATTTGTGCGCAAAGGATTCCAAGATTGCTAATTCCGGACGAAAATGATGTGGCTGTGAATGTTTATTCGCAGTACCCCCTCCTTCATTTAGCCCTTTTGATTTTCTTGTGCCTCTGAAGCAGGGGTTCCCGAACTTTTTTGTTCCGCGGACCTCTTGCTAGTTTTTGAAGTTCCCGTGGACCCCCTTCCTTGGGGTCGTTCCAAAACTGGTCAAGAATCGTAATAATATAACTCAAGCATTCTAAAACCGGGAATTAAATGAAGTTCCATTTATTGGTGTTCTAAAAAAACCAGATGACAACTTTCTAAAAGATTCAGTTTGACAGATACTGCAGAGCAAAAAATTAAAATTTAAGTGAAAAGAAAACAGATGAAGAGAAAAACTGTAACATTTTTATGCATACTTTCATAAATATAATGGCACAAAACTTAAATGAGTTAATATTCTTACATAGAAAAGGTGTGCAAGGAAAAAAAGACTTTTAAATGGGAGAGAGTGAATGTGGTGCATCAACAAAAGGATTCCTATTTGCATATTGTGGACCCCCAATTTTTTCTTTCCTTTATATATAGACCCCTTCCAAATTCCGGGGGAACCCCTGGGGATCCCTGTGGACCACTTTGGGAACCACTGCTCTGAAGTAAAAAAAAATCGGGATGACGTTTCTCACCTTCAGAGGCAATGGCAGAAGATTCGGAGGCGATTTTGAAGTATATTGCTAAAAGGGACTATCCGCCATGTCTTTGAAGAGAGGAAGAAAAGTGGATTTCATATTATAGGGACTATTTCTAAAAATGCTATCACCATTTGGAATGATAGTTCACTTAATATTGTTTTATGAATTTCTGATCATTCTTCATTGAAGCGCCTTGTACAAGCAAAATTACGAAAACAATATTTGAAATAATCCCGCTTGTACTGGATATTGATATGAAACGCAGTAGATAGCTCTCTAGAAAGATCTAATGTCTAATCTGTCGTGTCTTAAGCTGTTCTTCTTAGTTGTGATCTTCTTATTATGGCCTAGTTTAGGAGTAGTGATTACTTTAGAAGAACCTACAAAATCATGGTACGGCGTGTTTTTTTTTAATAAGTCTTCTTTTCAGGAAGAGGCGGTAGTTTTTATTATTATTATTATTATTATTTTATTTATTTATTTAGACCTAAGCACCATCACTTCAATTTGTCGATTCATAACATTTGTAGCCAATAGAATAAGAATTTGTAGCCAATTGTTGGAACTCAAAGCCGATGGATGCTCTTACTCCAAAATAAATCAGAATGATTTAGAGGGTAGTACAAGAGAAGAAACGAAAGAAAGGAAAACTGTCATTCCAACTAAGCGCGCCATTTTTCTTCGATATCCATTTCTGTTCATGACTCCTAACGTTCCAAAATCATCTAAAGCTTAGAGGCATTCGTAAAGTCTAGAAGTTAAGAAACACAGAAACGGGTGCAAACGATATAATGGGAAAAAACGTTCTAAATTTGTGAAATGAAAGTTACATGTTCTACAGCAGCGTTCCTTTTTTTCCCTTGATAGTGATATCAAATTATGAAAGATCAACCTTTTTTCATCTTAATTTCAACATGTCATTCGATACTAGTTTATAAAGAGAAGCATAACACTGTCATGATTTTTTTTTTGTTGAGCAATCATAGTTGTTATTTAACCTCATTCGATCGTAGTTGATATTGTGACTCCTTTTTGGAGATCTTCCCCTCCCCCCCCCCCATCCTCACGTGATTCCTGGCTGCACCAATAAATAAGAGTGAAACTTCAAGAATGGATTTAATATTTCAACCTGTGTTTAGGGTTTTTCCTAATTCGCATAAGGGTAAAAAATATCATTTGAAAAAAAACAAAGCAGGAGTCGGAGTCGACCAGTTTTCCTCAACCTCCGCAGAATTGGTTTTTTCATCCATAAGCGCATCTCCTTTGAAGTTGAAAAAGTGGATCCTTGTGATCCCGAAACATGTGTAGGGAGTTCTCTGCACATTTATATGATTTCCGCAATAAGAATTCTATTCCTTACCTTGCTATTTTGAAACAAATCTGAAATTAGTTTTTATTTTTTTGAAGGTATTCATTCAGCAATTTTCTATTTCCTTAAATTTTGATTGCTATACAAAGCAGTGGGTGGATAAAAACAACGGACAGGGCGTCAATGCTTAAAAGAAGAACCACCTATTTCTAAAGATGACTTTAAAAAAGCCTTTTTAATACTTAAAAATTGACAACTACTGCCATCTAGTGTCTGCGACACAAAAAATACAGTTCTTAAGCAAAAAAAAAAGAAAAAAAAGCTATTCTTTTTTTAATAAATAAAAAAAAACACTAGAATTTAATATAGTAAACGGATTGTTCTTACCATGAAAATCGAACACTTCACTTTAAGATTTTTTTCTTTACTTTCTTCCTTCTTTAATGACAAAAATCACAATGAAAAAAAAAATGATGACATGTAGGCAGCAGATCTTGCAAAGCAGCGGCTCCACAATATGTCCCTTTCAGGGTCTACGCCTGCCTTGGAACATTGATGTGAGATGAGCCCCCCCCCCCCCCCCCGCCAACATATGCAGTTCATTAAAGTAGTACAATCGGAAACTTAAGCTAATTAAGATGACTAAAGCTAGCAATTTAATAAACATCTGGATCATTTCACACGCAAAATTTTATGCTGCTACGAATCTGGGACACGGCAATGTTCCAGTCAAGTTGAGCAAAAACAATACCGTGCAATCCTTTTTTCGAAAGAACTCATGGCACTTTTGACCTCCCCCCACTCCCTCCTCCCCCGTAACTTCATAGTGAGTAAAGCAAGAAGGTTGGCTTTTTAGTGTTTTGAAGACCAGGAGAGCATGACATACGATTCGCAAATTTTGTTCCATTTATACCAATAGTTTACAAATTATTGCCAGTCGCAGTTCTTGAATTTTGTTACTGGGATCATTAACATTCTAAAGTACTTGTAGCAGTCAACAAAGGGCCGTGGTAGCCCGATCGGTAAGGCGTCGGACTCGTGACCGGAGGGACTCGGGTTCGATCCCAGCCGATCAAGATCCGCCGTCTTGATTAATGGTGGCTGGGGACGTTAAAAATGTCGTGGTCACAAAGTCCTCCAAGTGAAACGATACCTCTGGGGGTGCTGGGCCAAAGGTTTGCTCGGCCCTTGGTCTGGTTCAAAAAAAGAACAGAACGCTCTTCCGAGTCCTATCCCGGTTAAACCATGAGTCGTGGTAGGTACGGGGACACTGGAGTGTGTGAAGCAGTCAACAGAGACTTAAAATTATTACAGTTAGTATTTAGTATATGTTGAAAGGAAAGATCACAAAATGTAATTCACATGAAGTAGTTTTAATGCTTTTTTAGTGCTTTCCATTATTGTTAGTTATCCGACAGATAAGACACTCCGGCAGTTATGAAGGAAATCGTTCACTGCCTTATCGCATACAGAGAATGAAAGGACCACATTTTAAATTGGATTAGCCCTAAATTACCACAGACTAAAAAAAAAAGATGTCCATTATCGGTGTGCGCTGTACTCAGGCGAAGTTTGGCACTGTTACATTTAACTACGAATACGAGAGATACAAAAAATAGCCACGCCGGAAAATGTGAAGACTGAGTCAATTATCAATTCACGACTTTGTTTGTCATTGAAATAGATCGTTTTGAAGTTACTATAAAGATATTTCGATTTTCAAAGTCTATCTACGGGGGGGGAAATTCGATATCTACACTGCAAAAGATGAACTGTTATTTTTACAGTATAATTCTGGCAGCCGAGGTTCCAATTTGAAACTGTAAAATGCACCGTAATACTCGTAAGCTGTAAAACTAACAATTTTAGTTTCTTACTGCAGAGTTAGAAATTTTAGTTTATTGCCGTAAAATGTAGCTGTATTATACTATAAAAACAACAGTATAACACTGGCCGCAGAGGTTCCAGTTTAAAACTGTAAAATGAACGGTAATTAACTGTCAAATTAGCAATTTTACAGTTTAGTACTGTAAAAGTAGCAATTCTACAGTTAATTACTGTAGGGCCGTGGTGGCCCGATCGGTAAGGCATCGGACTCGTGTCCGGAGGGACCCGGGTTCGAAACCCAGCCGATCAAAGATCCACCGCCTTGATTAATGGTGGCTGGGAGGCGTTAAAAATGTCGTGGTCACAAAGTCCTCCAAGTGAAACGATACCTCTGGGGGTGCTGGGCCAAGGGGTTTGCTCGACCCTTGGTCTGGTTCAAAAAGAACAGAGCGCTCTTCAGGGTCCTATCCCGGTTAAACCACGAGTTGTGGTAGGTACGGGGGACCCTGGAGTGTGTGAAGTTAATTACTGTAAAATTATCAATTTTAACAGTTTGTTACTATGAAATTAGCTGTATTATACTGTAAAAACACAGCATTCATTTTTACAGTGTGGTATTCTTTGCAATTTTCCTTATTGTCGCTAATTTTCTTGAAGCCCATAGATTAAGCAAGAACTAATGCAAGGCCAATGTTTTTATCAGGGCTGCGGAGTAGAAGTCACATTGCTTTTGCAATGAAAATGTCGGAGTCGTGAATCAAAAAAAATGTAAGTTCAAGAGCTATATTTGTCATTTTCCCTTGGAATCTAACTCTCTGCCAGTGTTACGGAGTCGAAGGCAGACTGATTTTTGAGTAAAAGAGTCAGAGTCAAAGGCTGCAACATTTCAGAAGTTGGAGTCAGAGCTGCATCCTTTCCCTCCGACTTCGGAGTCCAGGTTTCATTACCACAATAAAACGATTGTTGTCCGAAATTCGGTGATCGTGTCAAAATCCAACTGATCAGAATATCCCGTTATATGCTCCATTTCTATTGAGTAGGTTGAGTCCTCAAGTAGGTGGCTGGCTTATACCAACGCTTCCTAAATACTAAATGGCTACTGTATTTGCCTCAATACGGGAGAGAGTTGTTCACTTTGAGCCCCACCTTGCGGCAATCTCATTGATGCCGTTGTTATGGTGGTAAATCCAAACAATATTCAAATAAAAAATTGTTTGGTTAATTTTTAAATTTAAATTTAGAAATCAACCAATCGTTTGTTTCTGTGTCTCGAAAAACTCCGATAGCTGGCAGTGCTTCGTGAACAAAGGAAGAAATTTTACTGTGTTAAAAACAGAAAGCAGTAGGCATTTAGTATTTAGGAGGCGTTGCTTATACACGAAGTAACCGAGTGTTCGATATTGGACCTGTCTCTATTCTAAGGACATTAAACCATTCGAAATACAGTTATAATTTGCACTAACCTTAAAATGTAAAACACAATGAACATGGTAGACATCAGAAAAGCAAGAAATTATCATATATGTTACATTACCACAAATGCTACAGTGAATCAATAGCTTTATAGTTGCGATGCAATAGATAAATTTCCCCGAGTTAACACCGTCTATGTGACAGCTGTCTGATAGAAACGTTTAAAAAATTAAACAAATATTTTTTTGCCCATAACTCAAGCTTTAGAAAACTAAATGAAATTCGTCTGCCATTTTTAAAATGAATCGTTCATAAGCTGGGTAACTCGACTTAACCTCGTCGGGAGTTAATTGTGCCGGCTTCCATTTTTCTCTCTGGGACAAAACCTCTTAAAACTTTATTCCATGCGGGCTGGGGGCAATCTATTCCGAAGTGTTCGAAAAGCGCGCGATGGACATCATAAATCATTCTCTGCGAACGATCCGGCGAACAAAAGTCGAAAACTTTTAAATGGGCAATCCGCAGGGAAATTTGGAGTTGGAGAAGTTTTCCAAATGAAAATGGTTCACTTTTTACTTCCTGCTTCCTTCTTCTTTTTAAAATAAATTTTTCGATTTTTTTTTTTTTTTTACTTTTATCAAAACGTGGAGGAAGTTTAGCTATTGATGGTGGCAATTGAGAAAACGTGTTTTCGAATAACCAACATGCTTTACAATTTTTTTTTTCTTTTTTATTTTCGTTTGGATTCTCACAGCATTTTTTTCTCCGTTTGAATCCAGTAGGCTTTTGCTCATAAATTGCCTATTTCAGAACGAAATGAGCCCATAAATTATATTCTTTTAACACAAGGTGTTCATAAGTTTCTCTGCAACCTTCATAACACAAAATTAATAGTCAAATCTCAAAATAAGTATTATAAAAAAAATTCGTTTTTTTGTAAACAATATCCAACTATAGGTTAGTATTTGAAACAGCACAATAATTACAAAAAATTATATTTCGCATCTATAATGTATTTGAATTTTAAATCATGCATTTGAATTTTAAGTCTATGTCAAATCAATCAATATTTTTCTCCACTATGCAATCTCTGATTCTCATGAAACTTTTAGAAACCACCCTCTTTGACATCCCTAATTTATATATATTTTTTTTCTAGCATTCATAATTTATTGAGTAATTCTTGAAATTCGTTAAAACGCATTATTTTTATTTACCAGCATTATTTAACAACTTATAGCTCTCAAGTGCTGTAATGTCTTATTATTATAAAGAAAATAGTGTGCAGTTTAATTTGATATGTTAATTAAATGATTTTTGTAAAAAAAGAAATTTCACAAAACTCTAAAATTATGAACTTGAAAAAATTTAGAAAAAATATTTTATAATACTTTCGAAAAAAAATCATACATAATTTTCATGTGTTATTGTGAATAAAATTACAATTTTTTCAGAGTGGTGCCATAAAGTGATGGGCGCTGCTGATCCCTTTAATAAACTGCTGATTTAGCAGTTACAGCAAACAATGTAGGACACGTTTTAAAAATTTTCGATTTCAAAAAGTTGGAAAATTGACAAAACTTTTTTTAATTTTAGAAAAGTGAATTTTTTTATAGGTAACGCATGTTTTTAATATATTTTAATTAATATAGCCCCCATTGGCACTCACAGAACGGTTTTCAACGGTGAGATCACGGCCATATATCAGGCATTGTTGCAACTTCAACCTCGGCTAAATTCCTTCTCAAAAGCTGTTATTTTTCCTTATTCAATGGCAGCACTTGAGGCCATTGACGCACCTAACCACTCCAGAACACTAACCGTCGATAACTGTTTCAATCCTCTCAACTGGTTTGCCTGTAATAAAATAGTATTTCTCCAGTCGATTCCACGGGGACGAAGCAGCCGATTTCCTGGCAAAAAAGGGGCCTCTGTCCAACAGAAAACTAATTAAAAACTCCCTTTCAATAATACCAAATGCCTAAGCAAGAACAAATACAAGAACCCAGTCCTTGAAAATTTCAAAAATTCTAAATTCAATAAGCGATCGCTTTAACAGATACTCAATGTCTCTCAGTGGCCTAGAAGGAAATCTATTGAAGTCTTTCTTCTAATCTCTGGACATAACTATTGGCGTAAAATATCTGTCATATAAGTTTCCTGGTCCTAAATATCCTCTTTGTGATCTTCATGAAGATATGGACCTATCTCACTCTCACCTGTAATATGAGACGCCCTGCTCTTCCTCGGACATAAAAGTTGGAGCATTGTTAGATAGCTTGTTCTCATTTATACACTGAAGTGACAAAAGTCATGGGATAGCAATATGCAAATTTTCAGATGGCAGTAGCATCGCATAGAACAGGTATAAATGCGCAGTGCTTTTACAGAGCTTTCATTTCTGTTCAAGTTATTCATGTGAAGAGGTTTTAACGTGATGATGACCGCACGACGTGAATTAACAGACTTTGAACGCGGAATGTTAGTTGGAGCTAGACGCATGGGTCATGCCATTTCGGAAATCGTTAGAGAATTCAACATTCCCAGATCCACTGTGTCAAGAGTGTGCCGAGAGTATGAAATTTCAGGCATAACATCCCACCATGGACAGCGCAGTGGTCGACCGCCTGCACTTAAAGATAGAGACCGGCGACGTCTGCAAAGAGTCGTAAATTCTAACAGACAAGCAACACTGCGTCAAATCACCGTAGAAATCAATGTGGGACGTACAATGGACGTGTCTGCTAGAACTGTGCGGAGAAATTTGGATTTCTTGGGCTATTCCAGCAGAAGACCGACTCGAGTGCCTTTACTGACAGAACGACATCGCTTGCAGCGACTCTCGTGGGCACGTGAGCATATCGGTTGGTCCCTAGATGAATGGAAAACCGTGGCCTGGTCCGATGAGTCACGATTTCAGCTGGTAAGAGCCGATGGTAGGGTTCGAGTGTGGCGCAGACCCCACGAAGCCATGGACCCAAACTGTCAGCAAGGCACTGTTCAAGCTGGTGGTGGCTCCGTAATGGTGTGGGCTGTTTTTTCATGGCATGGACTTGGTCCTCTAGTGCGACTGGACCGAACATTGACTGGAAATGCTTATGTGCAGCTACTTGGAGATCACTTGCAGCCATTCATGGACTTCATGTACCCAAACAACGATGGGATTTTTATGGATGACAATGCGCCATGTCACCGGGCCACAACTGTTCGCAATTGGTTTGAAGAAAATTCTGGACAATTCCAACGAATGATTTGGCCACCTAGATCGCCCGACATGAATCCCATTGAGCATTTATGGGACACCATCGAGAGGTCTGTTCGTGCCCAAAATCCTGCCCCATCAACGCTTTCACAATTATGGACGTCTATCGAGACAGCATGGCTCAATATTCCTGCAGAAGACTTCCAACGACTTGTTGAGTCCATGCCACGTCGAGTTGTTGCACTTCGCCGGGCAAAAGGAGGGCCGACACGATATTAAGAGGTATCCCATGACTTTTGTCACTTCAGTGTAGTTTTATTTCTTTTGATATTTCAACTGCCTTTTAATGTGCCCATTGGAAAAAAAATAATTATTATTATTAACTAGATTATTACCCAGCGTTGCCCGGTATTGCATCATGCTTAACTTATTTTATGCTAAAAGGAAAGAGGTGAATCTTAAATTGATAATTCATTGTTACTCGTAATCTTTGTTGGGAAATACTCATATTTAAATGTGTTAAATGTTATCAATTTGTATGCTTAAGGGCTTATCTCTACTGCTCTATCTATTCAAAATTGAAAGAAAATGACCATCTTGAGACAAAAAATCTGAATTTTGAGCTTTTTGGATTTTTTTCAAAACTTTCAAACCTCGCCTATGTGAATTCCAGAGCATCAAGGAACCTCTGGGCTAAGTTTGATAAAAATCCGACGAAAACTGGATTTGTATAAAGAACAAACCTACAAACAAAACTATATGCATAACAATCCATTTGTATTATATATATATATACTAGTCGGGTATCCGGCCCTGCCCGGGTTTCGGCCGGGTATGGTGTTTTAGAGACACTCGTTCATGAATTTTTCAACATTAAAGTGCATATCTATACACACAATGGCTACTTCTGTAAACAATGGCAATTTTTCTGACTGGACAAACTAAAAAACCGTATTACACACCTTAAATACAAATGCAAGCTACAAAAAATAATGTTTAGGTAAATCGGAAATGTTATAAGCTTGGTACAGGGTGCGGCGGAGAAACTTGCAGACTTGAAAAGTCAACTAAGGGAAAAGTACATCATGTATCAGTTTACTACTTTTTATAAGATATGGTACCCATTCTGAATTTTTATATTAGTTAGATTTAAATACTACATCGGGAAGAATGACGGACCCTGTTAATGATGCCTCATGTACCCTAGATTTGCTGCACTCTTTCGAGCATATCGACTGATGGGATGTTGGTGATAGCAAGCCGGATGTTGTTCTCCAGGTGTTGCAGGGTCCGGGGCTTGTCGTTGTAAACGATCGATTTGAGAAACCCCCATAAAAAATAGTCACAGAGTGTCAAATCGGAAGAGCGGTCCGGCCACGGTACGTCACCTTTCAAGGAGACGTTATCACTTATTTGGTGAACCACTGCAAGTTTGTAGGGATGAAACTGGAGTTCGTTGTGAAGAATTCGTCTCAGTGTCAATCAAAAATCCCCAAAGCAGCAGCGTGTTTACGCGCCGAACGCATGGGAGAGCGCAAAAACGACTCCCTCACTTTTTCGACGTTTTCTAGGGTTCTAGAAATCCGTTGACCTCCTATGCCTCTGTTTGCCACACTCTCACTTTCCCTGAATGTTTTCACCCACAAAACAGTTGATTCCCAGCCAGGAATGGGAACAACGGGCTGAATTTTGAACCGAGTTCGGAAGGCACGTTGAGTGGCGACCACCAAAAGATTATTTGAAAAGTAATATTCGGCGGCGAACGCTCGTTGCTCCTTTGTCCAAAGCATGGCGACAACTAAACTATGAGATAACAAAACTTCAGGACCCTCTCTTTAACATGAGACTCTTCCCACTCCTTTCTGACCACTCCTTGCTAATTAGCATCCAATTAAAATCAGCAAGTTTCTCTGTCGCACCCTGTACAATTAATCGCACTGGAGTCAAGTATTTCCAAACATTACACGTAAAATAAGTACCATCATTAGTTTATATCCTTGTGACTACATTGGTGAAAACATTTTACGTACCTAACTTAGAAATTTTTTGACTATAAACATTTTCTGTTCTCTAACTGTTGCCAAAATCAATTATCTCTTTATTTACCCCGTTAGCGATTATTGGCACAGATGAATCTAAAAATCCTAAGAAAGCAATAAATTTCATACTTACTCCAGTGAAGCCTTGGTTCACATTTTCATTATGATCACTATTAATATTGTTGTTGACAGGCAATAAATTTTTGCAACAATGGACTGAAAATTTAATCATTTAATGGGGAAACTACATGAAATTTACTATTTTCCATAATAACTTTTTTAAACTAAGCTTTTTAGAAATAAATTATAGCTTATCCTGCTCTCTGTTACTGTAGCTATCTACGGTAAAAAAAAATGCTTAAAATCGGTTCAGTAGTTTGGAAGATTACCCCGGACATACGGATACAAAAGTAGTCTTTTATGTATATAGATAGTGCAAAATAATCTCTTATACTATATATATATATATATACTAATAAAAAAGCTGAAGGTGGTTCTGTCTGTCCTTCTTTCTTTCTGTCTGTCTGTCTGTTACGCGCGTAGCGCCAAAACCGTTCGGTCGATTTTCATGCCACTTGGCACAAAATTAGTTTGTAGCATGTAGTTTTGCACCTCGAAGCGATTTTTCGAAAATTCCATTTCGTTCTTTTTCTATTCGAATTCTTAGCGGAAATTCGATAAAATAGGGAAGAAATATTTCACACACATTTTCAAGTCTTATGTCATTCGAAAGCTTGAAATTTTCTGCACAAAATGAAGTTTTTTCGAAGTTTCTACGATCATCAGGAGAGCTGTAATAATTGTTTTTAGAACACCGAAATTCAAGGCTTACCTTCAGTAAAGCAAGCCAAACGATTCTAAAATGATTGAGCTCTGGAATAAAATTTGTTTGAAAAGAGAGATAAAATGAATTATTTTATCAACGGAAATCAACTTTTTATGTTGTTACTATGGTTACGTGTTCATACTTATTTTTGTTTCGTTCTTTTTCCAGGGTTGCCAGGCGTAGTATTTTTGATTCTACGGTAGTATTTTTTCGGCCCAAATAAGGAGCATAGTATTTTTCTGGCAACCCTGTTTCCAATATACTAATGACTTAATTAAAAGACTTGGCGGATTTTTTTTTTTTTTTTTTCATTTTTATAGATTTCGCATTTCAGCAACATTGATTTTGGCAACGTTTGGAAACAGTAGTATTTTGTAATATTTTTTTTAGAGGAGGCGCAGTATTTTTTTGTTCCAATTCTCTGGTAACCCTGTCTTTTTTCCGGTGAAGATGCTTTGGGACCCTGCTTGGCGCGTTTTCAAAAAGTCAACTAAGCAAAATAGCTAGGGTTACCACGCTTGGCGCGCCTATCGTTCATTTAGCGAGAAAAGGGTACCTAAAGCACAGATTAACGAAATATCGTATCAATTGCCATATTGCATCGTTTTTTAGCCTACTTTCCCGTTAAAAATAAAAGAAAGACGAAAAAAGTATTAAAAGTAGCTTAATGCATCTAAAAAATATCGCCAAGTCCAAAAAATATCGCCAAGTTAAAAAATATCGCCAAGTCAAAAAAAAATATCGCCAAGTGAAAAAAATAAAAAGGTAAAATGAATATCGAAAAATTAAAAATTTGAAAGTAGGGTATTGAGATGGGGAATTTGTGTGTCGGTCGGTCGGTCGGTCGGTCGGTCGGTCGGTCGGTCTGTCTGTCCCCCCCTAATAACTTTTGAATGAACAGTCCGATTTGGACAAACTTTTTTTTGTTGGAAAGATCTCGGCGAGTACAGCTCATTCCCATATTTGATTTTTTGATTTGAACAATTTTTGGTTCAAATTTGAGCCGTTCAAACAACCGGTCCCGCGATACTAACTTTTTAATGAACAGTCCGATTTGAACAAACTTTTTTTTGTTGGAAAGAACTTTTCAAGGATACTTCATTCCCGTATTTACATTTCCGATTTGAACAATTTTTCGTTCAACATTGAACCGCTCAAGCAAGCTGTCACCCCTAATAACTTTTGAGTAAACAGTCCGAAAAAAAATGACTGACTGTGCAGACGATTTTTTGTTTATTTATTCATGTTTTATTGAATTTATTACTATTATTATTATTATTTTTGGCAGACGATTTTTTTTGTAACAAAAATGTTTCATTCACGAGGGCATTTTATTCTTTATTTATATTTAACAACTGGCAACGGATTAAAAGTGAAATTCGAGACATTTTATCAACGGACGAGTTTTTTTTTTTCTTTTTTTTTTCTTTCTTTGATAAAATGTGTTTTGATGTACTTTGTACTTTTAATTTTTTTTTGAAAACAATTGAGGAATTTTTCTACGGAAGAACTGTAACAGTTACATTCTTTAAAAGGTGCGACAAAACTTTATTTATTCATTTATTTACTTTTTATGTGTCTATTTCATCTGATGAGAGGGGTATATTTTGCTTTTAGAAATCAGCTTCAAGTGCTAAAAAGGTATGTTTGACATAATTTTTAGTCTTAGATAATCAAGCGAATAATGATCAGATGCTAGAATGCCGATGTCGATGTACGGGAAAGTAGGCTCGTTTAGTTCTTGACAGAACTTCTTGTTAAGTGTTTCATTTCGGAAAATGTATTGTTTTGTTTTTTAAGCTAGGAAAGAAAACTTTCTTCTTCTTTTAAACTTTGGTAAGATTTCTGTTGGTTTCTGTTATCAACAAAATTGTTCTTACTTTCTCTTTTGGCTTATTTTTCTCCATCTCCCTTGGGGTTGCATTCGAATGTTCCAAGAGGGTGTTTTACCCCATTTATCGGGTAAATCAGTGTTTTCAATGCAAGGTGATATGAATTGGTTAACAAAAGTGATATGAATTGGCGCGACCACTTGGCGATATATCGCCAAGCTTTTGATCGCTAAGTATTTGACGCCAAATTGGCGAAAAAAAAATATTTTTTTTTTTTTTATTTGGGTTCAATTTGGCGCTGTTGGCGGTATTTTGCGAAAAATCCACTGAATGATGTTAAAATCGACGATATTTAGGAGATTAATCATTGTAAAACATTTTTTTGCATTATTTCGTAGCAAACTAGGGATACAAATGTTTGAATTGTTATCCTGCTCACTCCGAGCACTATTTTAGCACTTAAGGCATCTACTAAGAAATTTACACGTAAAATTAAGTAGTGTGGGGTCCATATCAGATCTTTATATCACTTTAAAGGAATTATAGTTGAATAAAACTAAAATAGAGCATTTTTTCTGCTATATCAATTATTTTACAAATGCACTTTTAATTTTATACCACGGGCAAGCCGTGCGGGTACCGCTAGTTAAAGAATAAAAGCTGTGTTAAAATCAAGAGCTTTATTTACCTTGGTGGCCTTTTTACTTCCTTTTACGTAGTAAAGGAAGTATTGTGATCGCGAAAAAAAAATCACTCAAATTTGAGTCTAAATTTTGAATTTGCTCATCCCCGAATGAATGTTCAGTAGTGTTTTCGACCTGTCAGCACGTGCATATGTACCTACCAACATGTAAACAGTCGAAAAATATTTTTCAATCACCCCCGAGTTAATTACGACGAGTTTTCTCGTGACGTCTGTATGTACGTATGTGCGTATGTGTGTCGCATAACTCAAAAACTATATGCCGTAGAAGCTTCTAGCTTGGTATGTAGGCTCTGAGAATGGTCTAGTTGTGCACCTTTCCATGTGGTTGCATTTGAATATTCCCAAGGGGATGTTTTACCCCTTTTTGGGGGTAAATCAGTGTGAATTTCAATGCAGACTCAAGTGATATGAATTGGCGCGACCACTTGGCGATATGTCGCCAAGCTTTTGGTCGCCAAGTGTTTGACGCCAACTTGGCGACAAATTTGGCGAAAAAATATTTTTTGAATTTGGGTGCAACTTGGCGCTATTGGCGATATTTTGCGAAAAATTCACTGAATGATATTAAAATCAGCAAATAATTAGAAAATTAACCATTGTAAAACATTTTTTGCATTGTTTTGTGGTAGATTAGGGGAGTAAATATTTGAATTGTTACCTTGCTCACTTCAAGCACTTTTTTTAGCACTTAAGGCAACTGCTAAGAAATTTACACGTAAAAGGAAGTAGTGTGGGGTCCATACCAGATTTTGTTTGGTTGTTGTTAGCGTCTTCTACAAACGACGCCGGGGCTAAGAAGGTAAAATATGTACAAAATCTACATCGTTTTAAGTTGGCATAAACACCTCAACTTTTTTTTTTTTTTTTCAATTGAATTAAACTTAAACAAAACTAGAAACATGGTAGAAACATTTCCGTGAGGGAAAAAAAAAAAGATGAAACTTTTATTGAATTAAAAGCGATAAAATTGAAAGGACTCTTTCAGCTAACCGGATCCTTTCCAGTATTGTTATTTTCGTTGGAAACGAAAGGGAAGAGCGCCTGGGGACAAAGTCCAGATGCCAATTACTAAACCGTGAAATAGCTGACAAAACCTACAGGGAGAAAAAGGTTTCTTGGAAAAGGAAAAGAAACCAACGGTTTATTCTCGAAAAAAGTTGACTCCACGAGATGATCTTCTTAGAGAGTTTTAAAATGGCAGGGTGTTCCTTTAAATCCAAGAGGGAGTATCGCACAATGCTTCGTTTCCAGAACTAACGAAATAGTCGAATAATAGATTCGCTAGGCGGGTAGTTTAAAATATGTTAATTTGTAGAAGAAAACCGTGCTTTGTGAAATAAAGAGTTTTTTTTTTTTTTTTGTTTTTTTTTTGTTCTGTATTTTTTCACCGAGCAACGAGATTTTTAAACTCTCGGGGAAACAGGTGTTTGGAATAAGTAAATTTCGGTTTTTTGGAAGTGTTCTTATCAATATTTGAACAAGACTTGCTTCAAGAAGTTTTTTTACTTTAGATCTGAAAATAAAAACGTGCAACTTTTTTGTCAACAAGCAGAGATTTTTTCTGTAACAACTGGAAAAACAGTAAAAATGTTCCTTATAAGTATGTTCTTTTTTTTTTCTCCTTTTTGCTACAAATGCAGAGAGCAACTTAACAACAAATTTCAATTACTACTACTAAAATCTGTCTGTCTGTCTGTCTGTCTGTCCGTCTGAAGCTTGAACTCCTCAAAAACTGCTGAGCGTAAAGAATCAAACATAATACCATTCGATTCGAAATTTTCTAAGGAAGACAATAAGACCAACCGCGTAATTGTACGACGTTAATTAGCTGAGATATTAATTAAAACGTTAGTTAAATTCTTCGCACTTTTAGAATTCCTAGGCAGGGATTCAAGTGAAACAGGCCATCGCAAATTACAATCGCTACTGGAAATGAATTACATTAGAACATTTCTTGATAAAAACATCGTGACGTCAGCGTGACGTTTGCCTATGAAAAACGAGCTAGATAAAACGTCACAGCCTACTTGGCGAATAAGAGGAGATCGCTGAGTGCTTGTGAGCTCTTATTGGCTCCACCCGTAATGACGTCATGCCAAGTTAAGTTGATGATAATGTAATTCACTTCCAGTAGCTATTGCAATTCGAAGCGATCGCAGTGCTGTTTCACTTGAATCCCTGCCTAAGACATTTATTTCTTTCCGTTGCCATTTTAAATTAAAGCGTTAATTAAATTATTGTACTATTTAAAATTCCAAGACTTTTATTTCTTACTGTTGCCATTTTGAATTAAAACGTTTATTAAATTATTGAACTATTTAAAATTCCAAGGCTTTTATTTCTTACCGTTGCCATTTTGAATTAAAACGTTAATTAAATTATTGAACTATTTAAAATTCCAAGACTTTTATTTCTTTCCGTAGCCATTTTAAATTAAAGCGTTAATCAAATTATTGAAATATTTAAAATTCCAAGACTTTTATTTCTTACCGTTCCTATTTTAAATTAAAACGTTAATTAAATTAGTGAGCTATTTAAAATTCCAAGACTTTTATTTCTTTCCGTAGCCATTTTAAATTAAAGCGTTAATCAAATTATTGAAATATTTAAAATTCCAAGACATTTATTTCTTACCGTTGCCATTTTGAATTAAAACGTTAATTAAAATATTGAACTTTTTAAAATTAAAGAGCGTTATTTCTTTTCGTTTGTCATTTTAAATTAAAGCGTTCATTAAATTATTGAACTATATTTAAAATTCCAAGACATTTATTTCTTACCGTTGCCATTTTGAATTAAAACGTTAATTAAATTATTGAACTATTTAAAATTCCAAGATATTTATTTCTTTCCGTTGCGATTTTAAATTAAAACGTTAATTAAGTTGAACTTTTTAAAATGAGAGAGTGTGTGTTTTTTTTCCATTGTCATTTTGAATACGTGTTATAACAAAGTTCTAACAATTGTTTTTATTCTAATTATTAATGACATATTTTGAAAATTCTCTGGTACCATTTTGAAAATGTGTTTTTAAATAAAATTGCAATTGCTGTTTTTAGAATGAACTTTTTCTGGCTGCGATCCAAATATTAAAAGAACTTTTTCGTTTAGAATTTTGCAATTAATTTTACAGGAAGAAAGCGGTTTGGAAATAATTGTTTTTGGAAAGGAATTTTATTTGTTATTTAGGGAGAGTGCTAAGTATGCGCTACTTGACATCGTCTTTATTTTTGAGGAAGCATGTGCAAATAATTCGATTGATTCTTTGATGCAGGAAAGCTTTTTAGCGAGCCGCTTTAGCGGGAAGTAGTTTATTAAACTTTTTCTTGGTACTTTAAAGGCGAGCCGCCTTGGCGGCGAGTAGTGAATTTAAACTTTCCTCGCTACTGTAAAGGCGAGCCGTCTTGACGGCGAGTAAACTGTTTAAACTTTCCTCATTTCTTTAAAGGCGAGCCGCCTTGGTGGCGAGTAGTTTTCTCAAACTGCCTTCACTACGTTACAGCCCGTGCAACGCCGGGCTACGCAGCTAGTAAAGTATATAATTAGAGCAAAATAGAAGTTTTCTCTCTCATTTTATATTTTATAACTGTAGGTGCTGTTTGAACATCAAACTATTTGTAATTAACATTTTTTCTAAATCATAAATTAGTAGAGAATTTAATCAGTTAAATAGAGGTCAAATGGTACATTACCACACTCGGTACACACGTTTTACGGAAAAACTGTACGTGATGGGGAAAAACGGAGGTTATTTTCGAATTCAGCACACCGAAAAACATAATGTACACTCAAAATATCCCATGCAGTTTTTTGGTTGTAGACTTGTGTAATTAAGGAATAAAAGCTGTGTTAAAATCAAGAGCTTTATTTACCTTGGTGGCCTTTTTTTTTTTTTTTTTTGGTTGTTGTTAGCGTCTTATACAAACGACGCCGGGGCTGAGAAGGTAAAATATGTACAAAATCTACATCGCTTTAAGTTGCCATAAATAACTCCACACATTTTTTTTGTTTTCAATTGATTCAAATTTAAACAGAACTAGAAACATGGTAGTAACATTTCCGTGAGGGAGAAAAAAAAAAAGATGAAACTTTTATTGAATTAAAAGCGATAAAATTGAAAAGACTCTTTCAGCTAACCGAATCCTTTCCAGTATTGTTATTTTCGTTGGAAACGAAAGGGAAGAGCGCCTGGGGACAAAGTTCAGATGCCAATTACTAAACCGTGAAATAGCTGACGAAACCTACAGGGAGAAAAAGGTTCCTTGGAAAAGGAAAAGAAACCAACGGTTTATTCTCGAAAAAAGTTGACTCCACGAGATGATCTTCTTTGAGAGTTTAAAAATGGCAAGGTGTTCCTTTAAATCCAAGAGGGAGTATCGCACAATGCTTCGTTTCCAGAACTAACGAAATAGTCGAATAACAGATTCGCTAGGCGGGTAGTTTAAAATATGTTTATTTGTAGAAGAAAACTGTGCTTTGTGAAATAAAGAGGTTTTTTTTTTGTTTTGTTTTGTTCTGTATTCTTTCACCAAGCAACGAGATTTTTAAACTCTCGGGGAAACAGGTGTTTGGAATAAGTAAATTTCGGTTTTTTGGAAGTGCTCTTATCAATATTTGAACAAGACTTGCTTCAAGAAGTTTTTTTACTTTAGATCTGAAAATAAAAACGTGCAACTTTTTTGTCAACAAGCAGAGATTTTTTTCTGTAATAACTGGAAAAACAGTAAAAATGTTCCTTGTAAGTATGTTCTTTCTTTTTCTCCTTTTTGCTACAAATGCAGAGAGCAACTTAACAACAAATTTCAATTGGTACATTAAAAGCTTATAAGAACATAAACTTTTGAAATACAGTGAAGTCTCACTTATGCGCCGGCCCAAGGGACCAATAGAAAAAGGCGCATAAGTGAGAGAGACGTATAAGTGAATTAGCCTAATTACAGGACTGACACGCAACATAGGTTCTTATGAGAGAATGAATAAGAATGTTTCTATAGAAGAGGGACATATCACTATGGTTTGGCAATTACTGTAACGTAACTACAGTGGTAAAGAGAAAACAAAAATTGTAGCATACCTAATTACAAACTGTTCCCTTTAAAACGATGCATAATAGATAATTGTCCCTCTCCAAACTCTAGTTCATGGAGAAAAATGCCTACCGTGAGCAATAAAGGCGAAAGATTTAAGAGAAAAGTGAAGAAAAAAGCTTATTTTTTAAACAAAATAAATTAAATTTTTTACATTTTAGGGAAAATTCGGCGCATAAGTGAAATATTTATCTTTAGAGCGACGCATAAACGAATGATACTATCATTATTTCGCTATGGAAAGTTCTGGGACCATTCAAAATCGTCGTATAAGTGAAAAAGTCGCATAAATGAGGCGGCGTATAAGTGAGAGTTCACTGTACAAATTTGCAAACAAGCAAAACTACTGCATGATCATATCTTGCCTTGAATTCCTACACTAATCTGAGCTCCATTTTCTACCTTTAAAATAAATAGAAAACTGTCAGCAAAAACAAAGATAAATAGGTTTTTTAGTGTGGGGCTTCCTATAATTCTGTAGCAAGTTAATGCCTGCAACTCCATTAAAATTTCTCATTCTAAAAATTATGCTAAGATTTTCAGGCAATAATTATGGAAACTTCCACTCATAAAGAGGCATTTTAAAAAAGTCACAACCTTATTTAGCAAAACCTACTAAACTTTTTTTAATGTTCCATAAATAACCAAAGAGATAGAGCAATTATTCTTTAAAAATGTCTGTTGTCCACAAAATTGAACAGAAAATTTTCAAACTAAGATTAATGATTTACCCAAAATCATGAAAATTATCTATCTACTCATGGACATCATCTATTCAATTGTCAAAAAAATCCTCAGATTTGTTTTTGCAAATTGCAGCCGGAACGCACAAGGATTCAAATTCTTTATGCAGTCGGTTTTTCAAGCCCATTTTCTTAAATACTCAAAATTTTTCTTCCTGAAGTTCATTTTTGCCTCATATAGTTACTGTCTGATTTCTTAAGTAACACTTTCCGCGTATACGCATGCGTCAATCTTCTCTGATCTTACCACAATAGGGGTGATAGGTAAGATAACAATGTAGAGAGAGAATAATGAAAAGCATTTTGAGTCGTATCAAACAACGTGGAACGATGCTAATTTCAAATACATAGCTTAGTTAAATGTGTCAGAAGAATAGCAAATGCAAGTTTTAAATAGAAACTTTGGAAAGTTCACATTCACACCCCTTTTTACAGTGGAATGGTTCCCGGGGGCTACGGGCTACACGTGGCTTTCACTGACGAACAGTATAAGGTAAATGCATCTGCGTTTAGTCAGTATCCTGAAGTCCGCTACTGTGATATTCCTAGCCGATAGAAATGATTGCGTCCATCGTCTCAAAGACACAGTAGGATGGATATCTTACAGTGAGAGTCTTGAAGTTTTGATGTTTACTGTTGCTCGGAATGGACATACTGTCGTCCCCGCTTGATCGGGTAACGGATAAACGAATACCCCGCTTATACGAATAAAACATCCCGGAACCGATGCCATAGATGCAATGTTAAAGATCCCCGATTAATCAAATACCCCGCTTAATCGAAGAATATCTCTTGGAACCCACAGTATTCGTTAAAGAGAGGCCGACAGTACTTATTTTTTGTCTGAAATAAAACGACGCATTAATATTTTTTAAATCGTCAAATTAATATGACAATAACACATCATGCTTCATGTGAAGCTAGATATGAAAAGAGAGCTCAAATAATGGACCAGATTTTTAAAAATTATCTTTTCTTAACTACCGTACACATTACAATAAATGATACACGAATTTTAAGGGGAAATATATCTAGGTTTTTCTCCCAATACAGTTCAATTACATGAATGTACAATGTGTGAGCACTCTGTGCAAAAATGTTTAATTACGTATTTACCCCACAATTATGAAAATTATGCTAGCTCAGATTTGAATTAAATTGTACGCTAAAAATCGCAGTCATTGAATTTAACGTTGAGCTATTAGCTTTCCTGTTGTTGTTCTGAACCCGAGCCCGAGTAGAGTTATCTACTCGGTTTAAGGCGGAATAAGTACGACTTCCGTTTTAACGAGCAGCATTATAGGTGGAAGTCTGATTTAGCTTAGAGCGCTCTGTTTTTTGGAACCAGACCAAGGGCCGAGCAAACCCCTGGTCTAGTACGCTACCTATTTGTTGTTTTCTATGAAGTTCATTTTTATATTCTTCCCTCTCTCTTGATTACATGCTGTGACGTGTTTTTGTGTATGTTAAATTAAATTCCTCTTTATCCTTCATGTATTTACAATCCGTGCTAAAACTTCCACAACTCTTCTAAAATCCAACAGAAAAAGGCTTTAAAAAATTAAGACTAAAATCAAATGGAATATTTTTAAAACACTCTAATTAAAAAATTACGGTTTTGAAAGATTTAACCGTTCGACACTGACTGAAAAAAAAATCACCGTCTTAACAAATCGGCCAGAGAAAAGACGCCTCCCGAATCTAACCGACCATTTTAGCTTATCTCAGGCTTCGTATTAGAAAAGTATCAAAGTATGACTTGACATCGATAAGAGGTTCAACTTATGCATCGTTTATTGTCTAATCGATTGAGAGAATTTCTCAAGAAAAATGAGGAATAAAGAGATCGATTTTAAGCTTTAACGAAAGAGCCTACATCGATATCGACTTTCACTCAAAATAGGTTTTAGAAGGAAAGAGAAAAAAATATTCGAAATATGTTTGAAGCGTAGAAAAAAATAAAAGAAGGGAGAAGATGCGAACAAAATGGATCGTCTGTCTAAAACATCCTTTTTTTTTTTTTTTTTTTTTTTTTTTTTTTTCCCAAGGTATTATCAGGTAAGAGCAGAAGCCAATGCAAATGGTTAAAAAGAAAACGGGAAAATATATATATATATTTTTTAATAAGGCTCGTGTTTCCGTAAGAAAAAGTCAGAAAAAATAGAACACCAATTCTTCAAATATTTATTTTTGGCAATCACCAGAGGGAAAAAAAATATTCAGAACTTAGTTTTAAAAAAGCTGTTCACTCTTGTTTAACGATCAAAAAGAGTAATAACTACTAGCCGTTATTTTCGCTTCCTGGGCTATTATTATTGATAGCACCTGGTTAAAGAACGGTCTCGCAGGTCCATGGACCAGAGCATTTAGGGGCGCCAAAATAAAAGATAGTTAATTTTGTTGCTGATTGAATAGACAAATTCAATTCGCGTAAAATTCGATTATTCATTTTTTTCAAACTATGCCATGTTTTTCCTGTTTTATTTTTCTTCAAACAGCCATATTTAGATTGAAAATTAATTAACACTTTCATTAGAATTTAACTTCTCTCATTTTCGATTAATAGTTCTTAATAATTATCTAATGCTGAAAACAAAATCTAACACCATTTTACAGGACTTACTGAGTTCCGTTCTAAAAATAGTTGCTTTAGTATAGCCTTTAGTAACAATGACAGGTACTGTGGCCCCTCGAGTAGTGAAGTGAAGTGAAGTAGCCTTTAGTACACTGCGATGCAAAAGTTTAGACAAAATTCAAATCTCTACTAATAATAAAGCTGAAGGTTTGTCTGTCTTTCTTTCTGTCTGTTACGCGCGTAGCGCCAAAACCGTTCGGTCGATTTTCACGCCACTTGGCACAAAATTAGTTTGTAGCATGTAGTTTTGCACCTCGAAGCGATTTTTCGAACATTCCATTTCGTTCTTTTTCTATTCGAATTCTTAGCGGAAATTCGATAAAATAGGGAAGAAATATTTCATACACATTTTCAAGTCTTATGTCATTCGAAAGCTTGAAATTTTCTGCACAAAATGAAGTTTTTTCGAAGTTTCTACGATCATCAGGAGAGCTGTAATAATTGTTTTTAGAATACCGAAATTCAAGGCTTACCTTCAGTAAAGCAAGCCAAACGATTCTAAAATGGTTCAGCTCGATAATAAAATTTGTTTGAAAAGAAAGATGAAAAGAATTATTTTATCAACGGAAATCAACTTTTCATGTTGTTACCATGGTTACGTGTTCATACCTATTTTTGTTTCGTTCTTCTTCCAGCGTCGCCAGACGTAGTATTTTTGATACTACGGTAATACTTTTTTGGCCCAAATAAGGAGCGTAGTATTTTTCCGGCAACCCTGTTTCCAATATACTAATGACTTAATTAAAAGATTTGGCGGATTTTTTTTTTTTTTTTTTCATTTTCATAGATTTCACATTTTGGCAACATTGATTTTGGCAACGTTTGGAAACAGTATTACTTTGTAATATTTTTTTAGAGGAGGCGTAGTATTTTTTTGTTTCAATTCTCTGGCAACCCTGTCTTTTCCGGGTGAAAATGCTTTGGGACATTACTTGGCGCGTTTTTGCGTGTCTCGCGGAAGTGAAAGCTCCGAGAGAAACTACGCAAAATAGCCAGGGTTACCACGCTTGGCGCGCCTATCGCCCATTTAGCGAGAAAAGGGTACCTAAAGCACAGATTAACCAAACATCGTATGAATTGCGTTATTGCATCGTTCGTTTTGTTTTTAAAGCTAGGAAATAAAACTTTCTTCTTCTTTTAAACTTTGGTAAGATTTCTGTTGGTTTCTGTGAGCAACAAAATTGTTCTTATTTTCTCTTTTGGCTTATTTTTGTACATCTTCCCTTGGGGTTGCATTCGAATGTTCCAAGGGGGTGTTTTACCCCTTTTATGGAGTAAATCAGTGTTCATTTCAATGCAGACAAAAGTGATATGAATTGGCCCGACCACCTGGCAATATATCGCCAAGCTTTTGGTCGTCAAGCATTTGTCGCCAATTTGGCGACATATCACCAAAATTGCTTTCTTTTTATATTTGGACTCAATTTGGCGCTATTGGCGATATTTTGCGAAAAATCCACTGAATGATGTTAAAATCGGCGATATTTAGGAGATTAATCATTGTAAAACATTTTTTTTTTTTTTTTTTTGCATTGTTTCGCGGCAAACTAGAGATGTTTGAACTGTTATCTTGCTCACTCCAAGCACTATTTTAGCACTTAAGGCATCTACTAAGAAATTTACACATAAAATTAAGTAGCGTGTACCAGATTTTTATATCATACTTTGAAGGAATTATAGTTGAATTACAACTAAAATAGAGCATTTCTTCTGCTATGTCAATTATTTTACAAATGAAATTTTAATTTTATACCACGGGCAAAGCCGTGCGGGTACCGCTAGTGTATAAATAAAAAGAAAACTATTCCGCGAAATGCTTTCAAATTTCTACTACAGGTAGACAATGTGGTCCCAAATACGTATCTGGAGTTTTTAAGAATTAACCGAAACAAAAATCGGAAATTACAAAAGATATTTTTCTTCTTTTGCTTTTTTCACTGTTGAAAAGTTTATACAAATGTCAGATTTCATGCAAATATCTCTTGAAATGTAATTGGTGGAGGAAAGGTGGGACTTTTTGATTCGAATAGAAGGTGCAGGGATTGCTGAATGCGTAATCAAACTCACAAAATCTCTGTAATTATCATGAAAAGAAGCAGTGAAAGTTGGGAAGCACAAATTTGAAAATAAAATACTTTGCTAATTTTTCGTCTTTTAAATCGGTCCCAGTATGGTACATTGTTTTTTACTTCGTGGAGAGCAAATTCAGACATGCGTATCGATCAAAAGGTCAAGAAAAATTATATTTCTTGATGAAGGAATTGAAAAAACGGCTCGAACTGACGATTCGCCCCTTAATCCCACAAAACTTCTACTTGGGTCAAAAACAGCACGTGACAGGTAAGTAGATGAACAACTGAATCGAGATACATCTAGAAAACCAAGAATTGTGCTTGAGCTTTTTCGGAAATAGTTTCCCAAATAAGTAAGATTGGAATGGAAAAATCAGCACATGTATCATCGTGACTAAAAATGAATGTTACTTTCTCTGATGAAAATTATTAAAATTTGGATGGCCTAGATGGAGTATAATTCCATCAGCGTGACTTGAGAAAAGATCCGATGAGCATATGATGTTCTGCTTTTACCAAGGTTTTTGAAGTAAAAAATTTCCACCTTTTTTTGAAAGTGAAAAATAACTACCAAAAATGAAAAATAACATTTCACCTTTAGTTGTTTTGCAAAATACATTATTCTTTCTTTATATACACCAATTTTCAGAACAAATTTTCAATTTGTTCATTTTGAAACAAGAATGCTATCTTAACTATTTCATTTTGCCTCACATGCCCCTACTTTTGACGGAAGGAAACAGCCATATCACTAAAGCAAATGCTTTGCAATTATTTTTCTGCAAAACACCATCGAATTTTAGTAACTTTTTGAACAAAAACCTCAGGCACTGCCCGTTAGAGTGGAGGGAAAAACAAAGATTTTGGAATCTTAAAATTATATTGTAATACCCGGCAAAAACTGTGCATGTGTGAGTACAATACACAATGTAAAATATTATCATGTTTGAACAACTCCTTTAGGGTCCTACCAGGGCTTGAATTTCTCTAAAAATACGAAAAAATGTCAATTCTCTAAAATTTTTTGGAAAATACAAATAATTACCATTTTTGTTCTTCTACCATTAAAATGCTTCCTTTTAAAACTCTTTTCGTGCATCTTCAAAATTATTTAAATTATATGCAATAAGTTCTTACATAAACCGTAAAGTTTCGTAAAATTAACCAAAAATTGATTTTTTTACCATTTTTTACACATAGCAATAATTCTTCTTTTCTAATCCAAATACCATTTTTATGCAATGAATGGGCAAAATGAAGCTTTTGGTGGTAAATGCAGTTATATATTCGTTACATTAACAGTCTAAAACGTATCACAATAGTATCTGCCTTTCCCATCCACCCAGCAACGTTATTTACATATTTTCAATGCATTTATATGGATGCATTTACTATCTGATGTTAAACAGGTTTCTCCTTTGGAATCAAAGTTTGAAGTTAGGCTCATGACTCAGTTTTGGCATTGATGATTGCGAGCATAAAGTTTTTCATTTAAATTCATATCTTGTCTCTTCCTTCAATAGCAATCTATCATCTCACTAACTAGTTTTTAACCCTTAAAACAGTCGTAGTGTAGAATAGGTCACTGATGAAGTACAACTTGTTTTTGAAAAGTTAACTTATTAACGTTGTAAGAACTCGGTGGGAGACGTCGAAGCTTTAACGTATTGAAAATATGCAAATAACGTGGCTGAGTAAATGGGAAAGGCAGAATGACAGCCGAAATGCAGCTACCTCCTTGTGGTGCGTTCTGGGCTCTTAATGTTACGAAATATAATTGCATTTACAACTAAAAGTTGCATTTTACCGATTCATTGCAAAAAAATAGTATCTGGATCACAAAAAAAGAATTATTGCTATGTGCAAAAAATGGTAAAAAAGTCAATTTTTGGTAAATTTCACGGGACTTTACGGTTTATATACGAATTTAATACTGAATAAAATTTAAATAATTTTGAAGATGCATGAAAAGAGTGTCAAAAGGGCGCATTTTAATGGCATTAGAACAAAAATGGTGATTATTTGTATTTTTCAAAAAATTTTAGAAAATTAACATTTTTTCGTATTTTTAGAGAAATTCAAGCCTGGTAGGACCCTAAAGGAGTTGTTCAAACTTGATTTGTACTTACGCATGCACAGCTTTTGCCGGGTATTACAAATTAACATTCCAAAATTTTTGCTTTTTGCTCCACCCTACTGCCCGTAAATCTTAACAAATCCTAAAGAGCGACAAATACATTAAGAAATTGCACTTCAAATATTAAACGCCATTATAGATCCAAAAAGAAAAAACAAAGCGAACTGGGAGACGAACCATAACCGTAACTTAGATGAAGAAAGAGGTGGAGCAACGAAAGATAAAATTTTATTTAAATTAAAGGCGTTGATAAAAGAAAACTTTAGAATAAATTATGTTCCTAAGAGCAAAGATTAGAGAAATATTGTCGTGAGTTTTCCGTTCATTTTTCCACAACTTCTTAAAAAACGGTGCATTACGAAATGAAAGACTTTCTTTTTCTCAAGCAAATTTTCTAGAGTTTCTCAAATCGCTTTCAACGAGAAACGAAGGGAAAAAAAGCAATTAAACATGCGTCGCCATTTTAAAATGATCCGCTTCTTTCGGGTCCGTAGAAGTTAAAGTTACAGTGCCGTACAGAAAATTAGCGAGTCAATTTAAAAGCAATTTCGTTCTTTTCTCCCCCAGATTTTTAACGAAAATTCTTTTTTTGAATAGATTAATGACCTCGAAACGTCATTAATATTTCGTTTCATTTCTGTCGCTTTCAAAATTATTTTTTGTAAAACTCAATTTTTTTTATTCCACAAAACGTGTGTGTGTGTGTTTTTTTCCTCGAGTAAACAACTTTTCGGAAGGGAAAATGTTCAAGGAAAATGGCATTTGCTTATCTCAGAATTGTATAATTGCATTAATAATACTCTCCTACACATCTTGCTCTATGTGAAAGAAATTATTTTTATTTATGGAGGCGAAAAGAAATGTTTTTTCCTCATTTAATGAATTCCCTAAAATAATATGTCATTACACTTAAATTATTGTTCTTTCTGATTGGAGGTGGAAAATATAAAATTAGAAAAAATGAACTCGATGTAAAAAAAAAATGCTCTTATTATTGAGAAACGGATATTGGCCCAACACCGTATAAGTTATATAAGGAAAATATCTCTTCTAGTAAGAATTATAGAAAAGAGAAAAACACCGTCTCAAAGAGAATTGTGGTCTCGATAAACGATTTTTTCTTTCTTTAACAAACTAGGGGGCTCATTCAAATGGGGTCAAATTTGGGTTTGATTTGGACACCCTGAATAATAAACTTAAAAAGACTTAAGAAGTTAATTTCTATACAATCTCAATCAGTGGAGCTGAGGTACTTAATCCCCTCCCAGATGCCTCAAGACAAGTCCCTTGACTGGACTAAAGATAGATTAAAATTGTTTTTTTTTTTTTTTTATCTCTTTTAATTTTGAAAAATTTCCGTGAGAGAGTATTGAACCCCAACATCCTTTCTGATTTTACCAAAGATAACTTTAAGCTATTTCTCCTGGAAAATATCTAAAGAAAAGACATGCACTAGCTCTTTTTTCCCGAAAGTAGCTTAAAATAAGTTCTTGAGACTTCAGTTTCAAAGTATTTACAGTAGGGTTTAGCGAATCTCCGCACCCTTTTTTTGTGTCTGACCACTCCCAAACTGGCTAACTGGCTTTGAAAAAGAAAATTTAGCGGGAGAGCCCCCGAACCTCTCCTCTACTTCTAGGATCACTAAAGAAAATTTAAAATTAGCCTCAATGTCGAAAACTTCCAAAGGAGTCCCAAATCCCTTTAAAAACCCAATCAGCTTTAAAAATGTATTTTTTTTTGCCTTCAATTTAC
>JAXGGA010010010.1:0-48902 GCA_038373865.1 Uloborus plumipes | reverse complement strand
TAATTTTGTAATTTTTGAAATTACAGTAAACATTTTCGACAATCATATTGATATTAAACAAACATTTATTCAAATTTTTTAAAAAAATTAGGTACCCAGCACGAGGCATAAAATTTATATATTTCTTTAAATATTTGATTTTTTCTATTTATTTATTGCATCATTTATAAACTTTGAATTGCAGATACGCTTAAAGAAAATATCAAGTCCCAAAATTACTGAAGAACATACTTTCAAAACAGCATTTGCAAATGAATAATAAAATAAAAAATGTAGTAGGGGAATGTGGGGCAAAGTGAAATAGCTGAGCAAAGTGAAATTTTGAAATATTTTCCCAGCTTGCAGTGCAACCTATCTAGCAAAATTTTAACTAAGTTCCTAGACAGATAGTTAATTCCTGTCAAAAAATAAGTAGCTCCAAAGATCAACGAAAAAAATTATACATCGAGCCATTTTAAAAATTTGATACCTTTATTATAATATTCGTGGCTTTTCAAAAGTATTTCTTGTTATTATAAAAGGATAAGATTTTTGTAATTATCATCCAAACTATTAATTGAGAACTACTGATATCCAGTGAAATCCTTGTTTATTAAAAATTAGGCATTTTTTGATTTTCAATGTTCAATGTAATTTGTCAAGTGCACGCGGGGCAAGTGGATAGGGCAACGTGAAATAGCTCATTTCGTATACTTATTCATTCATTTATTAAATCACTCACTTATTTCTTCATTTATTAATTTATGAACATTATTTTACTTATTTACTCATTCATTAACTCAGTTTCTTTTTCGTTCTCTATTTTATTCACTCATTTATTTTTTCTCACACATTAGTTAATTTATTTATTCATTTACTTGCTCATTCGTTTATTCTTCCTTAATATTTTTTTTTCATTTATTTACGCATTCATTTGATGAAAATTACTGTTAATCGTCGAATTGAAAAATTTTCATAACAAAAATATTTTATTTTTAACTTTGCCCCATGGTTTTTTGAGGTGAAAATTTCACATTTTTTTAAAAGTTCGAAATAACTTTTGTACCAAAATTTTGTACAAAATTGTACTGTGTACATGCTGTACTTTCTACCGAATTTGTGCTTTATTTACGTTGGTATTTAACTTCAATTGTAAAAAAATGTGGTATTTAAAATAAAAAAAATTAACTTAAAACTTGGAAAAAACTTAATTTTGAGTAATTTCCGGGAGAAATAAACATAAAATGAGACAAAAAACTTATATTTAGCTCTAATTATATACTTTATGCTTCATATTTTTCATCTTGATATTTTCTTAAAAGTTATCTTTCATTAGAAACAAAATACATAGAGAAAAAGCTATTTTTTGAAGAAAATTATGAATTTTAAGCCTCGTTTGGGGTACCTAAATATTTTTTAATTTGGATAAATGATTTTGTGGGACATGTGGGGGTGTGGGGGAAGCGTTTTATCAACATGAAATTTTGAATTTCCGAAAAAAAAATTTTTCGATTTAACCTAGTGAAAAAGGGCTAGTTCGCACTTTCGGACGCAAAAGTCGGCACGCTTTACCGTTGTTCAAATTGCATGAAACTTTTTTTACAATCGTTTTGATGTAAAAGGAAAAAAATAAGAGGGTATGCGTTACAAAATTCCGATGTCGGTTTTTTTGGGACACCCTAGTGTCCATGTCAGTGGCGTACATAGCGCCCCCGCAACCCCAGCGGCGCGGGGGGGGGGGGCGCAAGATGATTGAGGGCGCTCGATCCAGAAAAATAGCACTATGAGTTACACGGGGAAAATTTTTTTTTAATTTTAATAGGGGGCAGGGGCGCACTTATAAATCTTGCGGGGGAGCGCATCTTAGTCTATGTAAGCTACTGGTCCATGTCAACGCCGGTGATAACGGACTGCATGCTGCATGCAGACAAGTATGATTTGAAGGGAGAGGGGATAAAAAAGCTTTTGATGCGGATTTAGTTATACATAATTTGTCATAAAAAAAACCCGCCGCCACTTAAAAAAAAAGGATCTCAAGTTATTGTTGCAGAATTTGCCGCCCCTAGCAAAGTGCCGCCCGGGGCGAGTGCCCCCTTTGCCCCCCGCACGCTACGCCACTGGTGCTGGGCATTTTTTAGCATTTATGAAAGCCAAAATGGCCGCCGTTTTTGATGACGTCATAGCAAAAAAATGCACCAGGTGGCGGATGTCCACCCGAGTCCAAAATACTTCCTAGGGCATCTATTAAGCAATTTTGAAAAAAAATTCCCCATACTCAAACATTCCTACAGAAGTGCTGTCAGATCCTGGACTACTAATCCTGAAATTAAAGACTTGGTAAAAAAGATACAGATTCAAAAACCACGTCAAGTACAGACTGTTTAATTTTTAGAATAGAATGTTTGATGTTATTTGTTTCTTTTTTAAGCATAAATAACTGACAGAACTGATAAAAGTGTTTATTAACGATAACTCTTAAGTTCGGACTTGTTTTATCTTTATTATCATTTAGCTTTCAACTGCTCAGATTTACGAGAAAAAATGTTTCATTTGAGTAAGAATTACATAGTCAGCCAACCTAAAATCTATTTTTAACTTTTTAAAAATTTTCAGTTTTTTGGAAAAATACAATGTGGCACGCTGAGCTTTTTCTCTCCAGATAGTGGCACTTTCCCTAAAAAGGTTGGCCACCCCTGTAACAATTAGATGAATGAACAAGCATTAATCAGTATTTCTGAAATATATTTCGAGTAAATGTCAACAAAATTGAATTATAAGATAACCATACACGTCACATACAGTAAAACGGAAAGATGAAAAAAGAAGGAATTTACTTTTTTGCCTTTCTTTTAATTTTGCCCCATACTTAATTTTCTTTTCAAAAGAAATTCTCATGTCTTGATTTTAACAATAAAGGAAAAATAAATAAATAAACGATTTCAGCTAAAATTTTAAAAATTTGTTTGGAAAATTTCGGAGGGAGCTGCAGCCCTTTCAGCCTACCCCCCATGAGAGATTACTACATTCTGCTCTAAAACCTGAAATTTGCGAATTTTTCTCCGGCCTGAGACCGAAAATAAAAAGTTAGAATTTCTAATTTTGATAACTCGCCAAAAAGTTCTCCAATGTGAAAAAAAGTTTATAGATACCGATTTTAAGCAGCAATGTCATAAAATCATGAACTGTTTCTTACTATAAAGCAGTGAGTAACCGCCCCTAAGCAAGGGCTAAGGCAGGAACATGCAATACATCGCCATACACCAACAAGCGACCGGTCGCTCGCCAGTTTTTTTCGGCTCTCTTTGCTTTATAAGAAGATTTTTGCCTCCAACTCGGCTAGTTTCGTATTCCATGCTGATGAGTGCAGAATAAGCACGAAACTGCAGTCCATGGATCGAAATAGCCGAGTTGGCGGTGTATTACATGTTTCTTACTGTTTCATCGCAGTTCAGTCAGTTTTGGCGAAAAACACAGTTCTTATAACCGAATCTCTCTTACTAATGCATTGAACTTGAAATTTTAGCTAATTAAACATGTGTTTAATGAGGAAGTACTTTTCCTGCTAATATATTTTTTAATTAATGTTTTCGTGCATTTAAGATAATTTTAGGAAACAAAATCTAATTATTGTCTTAATTTCTAGCTTATTTTAGAAATACCTATGCTATGTATTAATATTATTTAAAACTTCAGTTAGCATTGCCTTTTAGATTTTCCAGTGTTAGAATATATGTAGAAAAAAAGCTATAAAGTGGTCTATTTAAATGCAGATTTTGATGAATAAAACAAGTGTTTTGTTAATAATCGAGAAAACCGGCCATTGCCAGGGAAAATGAGAATGGCCTAAAATGGTCAGAGAAAGTCATAAAAATGAAAAGCAATTTTTTTTTATGTTATTGCCCCAGGGTAAATGCCATTTTTCATAAAAATCGCGATCTTGAAAACGAACACGCGTATAAAAGTGGCGTTAATGAAAATGATCATTCCTATTTAAAAATATGGAAATTACAAAGTTCTGATTAATATTCATTCATTAAATTTTATTTTGGTCATTTCAAAAATGTTTTTCTCTCTAACGCGATCTTTGCTGGAAATTACTTATCTCATTGGTATTTTGACGTGTTTCATGAAGTAAATGATCTTTTTGAAAGTTTTAAGACTGGCTAAAATTTTTAACTTGTATTTAAGATAAAACATATTTATGTGTGAGTGTGTTTTGAAAACATACTAGCGTTGAAAGCTTTGCTTCGTCGAAAATTTGTTACTGTGTTTGAGATTTCAATCCCTTTGTGATCTTCAAACATTTCAGCTATTTTTAGTTTTGGAAGTTAGTAGAGTCAGAAGCGCCCCGAAGGGAGGCCACTGGGACCTCCCAAAAGTTTTTCTCATTCGGCAAATTCTGACTGACGATTCGGCAATTTTAGAAATAGTATTGCAGTATTTTTTTATTTTATTTTATTTATTTATTTATTTATTTTATTTATTTTTTTTTTTCATATTGTGTGTGTAGCTGCAGTCTTCCTTATTAATATACATTTGTTACCTTTGAAAATAAGAAGATCCGTTTAATAAAACTTAATTCGATTGTTGCGTAAACCCATCAAATGACCAACATGCTTTAATTTGTAATATATGCAATATTTTATGATATGTCATGTAGTAAATACGTTTTAATCTTACAGATATTAAAGTAACAATAACTTTTAAATTGTCCAATCAATCATTTTGACTGCTCAAAATACATTCCCGTTGTTATTCATCAAAGTTCAAACACTTGTCAATCATCTGGAGAAAAATTTGTGAATGATTTTTTTTTTAGTGATACCTATTGTCTTTTCTCATAAAGTAATGGTATAAGGTCCGTGTGCATGCTTGTATTTTATGATTCGGCACATTTCGGTGTTTCATTCGGTAAATTTAGAAACTTCCCTCTCCCAAAATTTTAAGCTTGGGGCGCCCCTGATTAGAGAGGCTTTATTTACTTATTTTTGGGAACTTGAGTTCAGTTTTGCAAGTTAAGTAGTATGTTATTTTTTTTTTTTCTCTCTCTCTTTTATATGAAAGTACTACATTATAAATTAATAAGCAGTTAATGTTTTTTATTCTTTATCTGTTTTCAAAGCAAATGATTTGAAAAACATTCTTTAATGTGTCTTTCAAAGTCTTTCATTATTTCTCTCCTAAATGAAACTCCTGATGTAACTTTCTATTTTCTCATATAATGATTTAAATTTCAAATTTAATCATTATTGCTGTAAATATTTAGTTTATGCTTTTATTTTTGAAGCATTTGATTATGAGATTTGTTACAAGATGTATTTTACCACAATGGTGATAACTTTTTATCAATAACTTAACACTAAGTGCATTCTGTATTAGCGAGTTTTTTATTTACAATTTGAAAAAAAAAAAAAAAGTATTTTTAGCATGAAGGACTGACTGCATGATGAGCAGGTGGAAGCAAATGGCTTGGAACAATTGTGATCTCTAACAGTGATCTCAAACATGGTTGAATGGCTTAAAAACTATATCATTGCTATATCTTGCAAGGGCGGATCCAGCTTCTGGTTCAGGAGGGGGTCATTATCGGAAAAGGAGGGGTCACAGCGTAATTTTTGCACTAAAACGCAGGTTTTATATTTATTTATTTAGCAGGTTATTTAGCTGTTTTTTCGAACTATAAATACGAAAAATGCAGTTTTAGGCTATATATTACCGTTTAAAGGAGGGGTCATGACGTCCATGACCCCCTCTCTAAATCCGCAACTGTCATCTTATCATAGAAAAGGTTGTAAAGAAATAAAAAGAGTAAACAAAGTGTTAAGACAGCCATTTGGAATAAAATATAATAATTTCAAACAAAGGAAAATTTCGCCCAACACAATTGCAGGAACGAGGAGAAAAAACCGGTTGTAAAAACTTCAATATTTACGATGTAATCAATGTAATTAAGTTTTAGTTACTTTTGAGCTTACCCTAATTGCAACATCAATTATTTGTGATTTTTGGAGACATTTTTAAATTTGTTTATTTACCACTTATCTGTACTATATTAGTAATAAATAATGTAAGTCGACATATGTTAACCAGGAATTTTTCAAAATAATCTGGAAACCCTAGAAAAGTCGGGGAATTTCATTCTTTACTTTTCGTGGCAACCCTGTAATAGTGCCTTTTCTTGATCCTCGAGTATAGTTACCTCAACTTGATACAAAAATTAAATTCTTACTGTTTGCTTTAGTGTTTCAAATTCACGATTTTACTGCTCCAATATCAGCATTTTCTTGCTCCCAAGATTGCTCCAAAAGAGAGTTTCAATCGGTATATCCCTGAGCAATGTATTAACTATTTTGTTAAATATTTAGTTGATTCCAGTCGAAAAATAGATACCTCTAAAGATCAAAGTATGTAATAATAAATATAAAGTAATAATATAAGTCATTTTCGAAACTTGACTTTCTTATTGTAATAAATTTGTGATTTATCAAAAATATCTTCTTTATTATAAATTAATTTGGTTTTTGTCACTAGCGCATAAGTAAGAATAGCGTTATGCTGATGTCTAGTGCAGTAATTATTTATTTAATACTAAGCACGTTTTGATTTCAAATATTTATTACAATTTGTCAAGTGCGTGCTGGATCAAGTAAATATTTTATTGCATTAATTTGTATACCGTAAAATAAGGTGAATCGGAACACTTTTCAACTTTGATTGTAAAAAAAGCAGTTAAAAGATTTTTTTTTTAATTTGATTTTTTGGGTAAAAACTTCGGTCTTGCTTTACTTTCGATATTCCAAGCAAAGACAAAACATTTTGAATAATTAGTATTAAAATATATAGGAAATTATGGGTGTTCCGAATCACCCCGCTGATAGTGGTCAATCGGAACACTTGTTAAAATTTTTATTTTTTTCAATTTAACCTGTAATAGATCTCAAAAACATGAGTAATATTGAGGGGGGAAAATAAGAACAGATAATTACAGTCAAATAAATGTATAACTTCAATACCAGTAAACGTTTATAATTTATCAAAATCAAAATAATTTTGAGCTTATGAAAAATGAAAAGTAATTTTAAGAAATGCTTTTGAATTGAAATACAAAGATTTAACATGAAAGGAAGTCACTCATGTCGTCCACAAATATGTACTTGTCCTTAAAACTAGCAATTATGACTTGACATAAGTTTTTTCATAACATCTCCTGGGATGAGCGCTGCCTTTTCTTTAGTTTCTTAAAATTTCTGGGTTTCGGGTATTGTCCTGTAAGATTTTAACACTTATTCATCACTGTCTGTGTGCTGGACTTTTGCTACATAAAGTCTGTATGATTTTCCCCCGTGTATTTTAAGTAAAAAGAAGTCTCCTGGAGAAAAAATCTTTTGAAATCTGCAACTTTTTGTCATTCTAAGATCTAGTTGCTCACGAGAAGAGCTAAACAGTAACAAATCCTTGTCTTTGTCTTGATTAGAAGAATTGGGGTTAGAATCTTGATATTTAAAACAGTTTCCTTCAAATAAGTTTGAATTGGAACAACAGAACTAAGTGTTCCGATTCACCCCGCAAATTTTTTTCCTGTGGCATTTTTCAGAATTCTTCATTTTTATGATACAATTTATAAAAAATGTAAATTCTAATGTGGTATTCTGTTGCTCAAATACATGTATAATTGAAACATACCACTGTTAGTTTTTAAATATAAGAAGGTTTGTTCTTGCATATGAAGTTTTGCAGTATATGAAAACTTGATGTTTTCTAGCATTCCACGTGCAGCCCCCCTTAGAAGCCAGTAGCTTTGCCAGATTGACAAAACTCATTTTTTCCTACTTCCTATGATCTTACCTTTTTAAAAAAAATTCATGGCGAAAAATATCCATTAGTATATTTATGAAGAATTTATTTGTGCGCTCGGGAAGTTTTGTTCCGATTGACCCCGCTGTTCCTATACACCCCATTTTACGGTACTCATTTGTTAAATAATTTGCGTATTTATTCAATATTTAATTCATTTGCGTCCCTTCATATACACAAATACATTCACTTATTTATTCAGTCATTTATTTATTTACTTATTTATTTATTCATTCAATAGAAGAAAAACACTTTTAATAATCAAATAAAAAGTATTTTATTAATAACATATTTTAACTATAACTTTATCAAATGCGTGAGGCAAAGTGATAACTTTTCCTTTTCATTTGAAGGTACAAATTTACTGCCGAAAATGGAAAATAATGTTTGAATACAAATTTTATTCAAAACATTTTGTTCTTTCTGTATGTCTTATAATTTTCATAAAAAGTTTCTTTTTTTTTTCATTTCGAAAAATGAAAGTTATCGTAACTATTTCACTTTGCCCCACATTCTCCTAGTATTTATTTTCAAGATAATAAAACATTAAATAAGTGCATCTTTTTATATCTGGAATTTACCATTTATTAAGGGGGAAAAGCGCGATATTTTCTATAATATTATGACCACTAATAAATCAACGCCAAAAGATTAAATGAGCGCATTGCTTTGAATATCAGGACAAAACGAAAATTTTTAGCATTCACGAAGGAGAAAAAGTGCGATATTTCCTAAAATATGCACTTCTCAGTTTGATAAAAGCAAGTCAAAACTGAAAGCGCTCACGAAGCACTAATTATTGATTTACTTTTACGCGAGAGAAAAATCCTTGAAAAAGGCTCAAATATAAAAATCCGCATACACATTAAAAACGTAATAAGTGGATACATAATTAAAGAGTTCTTCTGATGTCATCAGGTTGGGCCCATCTCAAGTGATGCCGGAGATCAGTGCGCAAGCGCGGTTACCTCTGTCCCGGCACCTCACAGCTGTGATCGGAAGCAATTCGATCGCATATTTTGCAGAAGAATTTATCCTCTGTTCCGCAATTGCAGAATTTGAAGAGCTCAATGGTCGGACCTTTCCTGTGGCTATTCCTCAATGGACTTGGTAAGTGACAAGAATTATTTGCAGACACTGGTTGCTATAAAAACCATCCTTGCAGGAAATTGGTATTTTTTAAACATTACATTTCTTCCTGTCAATGTTTGGCAGCTAAATGTTAACATGCTCAAATAATGGCCTCCGTTTGTAATTACCGTTTTTAATTTTGAAAAATAAATCTCGTTAACGGGTAATAAAAATATTCAGGTGCAAAAATAACATTTTAGTTATATAGCAAACATTAATTAGGTTTTATGACTGATTAATAAACTGAGCTATAATATTACTAAGCATCTTTTTTAGACAGTCGTTGCCGTCAAAACCTTCCTTACAATTTTTTTTTTTTTTAAGTCTTATTTCTTCCTCTCAATATTTGACAGTTGCTTAAATGGCCTCTGTTTGTAATCACTGTTTATGACTGGAAGCATAGATTTAGTTAACGGGCCATAAAAACATTCAGAGTGCAAAAATAATGTTTTAGTAAAACAGAAAAAATAAATTTGGTTTTCTTACTGCATAATGAACTAAGCTGTACTATTTGTAAGCATAATGCATCATTTTCTGACACTTGTTGCTGTTAAAACCTACCTTGCAGAAAATTGATATATTTTAAACATTGCATTTCTTCCTTTGGCAGCTAAGTGTGAACATGCTTAAATGGCCTCCGTTTGTAATTACCGTTTATAACTGAAAAAATAAATTTGGTTAACTCGCCATGAAAAGATTCAGGGTGCAAAAATAACATTAATAAAACAGCAAAAATTAGTTTGATTCTGTGAATGCATAATAAACTAAGTTGTAATATGGCTAAGCGTCATTTTCCGACGCTGGCTGCTGTCAAAATTATTCTTGCAGAAAACTGATATTTTTAAAAAGTCATATTTCTTCCCATTTACGTTTGATAGCTGATTATTGCGCTGAAATGGCCACCGTTTGCAAACATCATTCATGATGAGGAAAATAAACCTTTTAAACCGGCTGTAAAACGATTCAGATTTCAAGCAGAAGTTCAGCAAATATGAATTTGGATCTGTGACTACATATTGAGCTAAACTGTAAAAGACGTGTTTTATTAAATTAATTAGATAAATTTAGCTATTTGATTGCGGAACTAATTAGGGTGTAATGAAAGTGATTTATAAAGTTCTCAAAAAAAGTGTGCTATAGTCTGAATCAAACGATACTGGGCTGAACAAAAACGATAAACATTAGTAACTATGCTTCATTCATTCAAAAAAAAAAAAAAAAAAAACTCCTTAATTTTTTTCTGTTGTAATTAAATTAGAAGTAATCGTAGCCAAGACTATCGAGAAAATGCAAAATTGTATTTTTTGTGCAAACATTTGTAGGTATAAAAAGGATATAGCATAATTGTACTTTTATTGATATAATTGCATTTTTTTCTTATTATTAAGTTCGTTATATTAAGATATAATAAATAAGATGCGTTTTAAGCTAGACACACTTAGAAAATGATATTGTGTTTTTTTGGCATTCTACAAAAAATAAGTAAAAAAATTAGAAATAGAGTTGTAAAAAAAACATTTTATTAAGAACTAACATAAATATTACATCTGCATTACTTTTGCTGCTTTCTAGAAGAGGAATGTAAACAAAAATTCTCAACATTAATTGCATAAATGTGCTTCGAGGTCTGATGTAGTTCATTATTCAGTTCGAATAGAGAAGCTTTGTAAGCAACTACAAAATTGATTACGTCTTTTCAAACAGGGTTGTCACGTCACAGGGAAACCTGAAAGAAAAAAAAACAAAAACGAAAAACAAAAACAGGGAAAATACAGTAAATATAAAAGCCAAAAAAAAAAAAGAGAGAGAGAAAGAGAGAGAGAGAGAAACAAAGAAAATCCAGGGAATAAAAACCTGGAAAATGCAGGAAATTTTCCTTTTTCTTTAAAATTGAAGTTGCAAAAACCAGTGTCTAATATATAAATAACCAAAATAAATAAATAATATAAAAAATAATAATTTTACTTTAAAGGTTTCTTTCAAAGTAAATATTCAAATGTCTATCATGAAAGCAAAGGGTATTAAATATTTTTTGTTAAGCATTTTGAATTTTATGATAAATTGATTTAGAGATCGTGAGATTAGTCATCAATATTTAATGTACTGATTAACTTTTGCATTTATTATCTTAAGGTCCAAGTTATGAATGGTTAAGATAAGTCTTTTTTCAAATAAAAAGTAACATTAATATTCAGTCTCCATGCTATTTTGTCAGTTTTAATGAATTCTTTAGTTTTCATTATTCTTTACTTGTTTCTTTATTTTTTTCCCCTTCTTTATTTTTGTCAGGATATTGATGCTTTTATACAAAAAAAAAAAAAAAAAAAATCAGTGTTAGCTCGTTTATAGTGCTGCATATTCATACAGGGAAAAAACAGAAAAAAAAAATATTTAAGTTGAATCGTTTTATAAATGTCGCAAAACAATTCAAGATGCTTCTAGTCAATTTGACATTAAAAATGTCAAATTGACCAGAATCATCCAGAAATGTTTGTCGGCTAATCATTTCATGTTAATACATTATTCTTTTCAAATAAGTATGAAATTTTGTATCTCACCAAAAGAAAATTCTTATTGTTAGCTTGTTGGGCTCAGGGGGAAACCTTGAAACTTTTACTTTTATGCATTGATAAAGAAGATTCTCGCAAGTGCACTTTTAAATTTTTGTATTTCTGATTCGAAGGTAATTAGCGTTTAAAAAAGTAGCTATGAATTTTAAATATCTGGTTTTTCCACACGTCATAAAGATCGTTCACAAATGGTATCATGCTTTGAGGAGGAGAGAGGATTCGGGGAGTTGGGAGTTTGTGAAAGGCGAGAGGGAGGGTAATAAATAATGATATGCTTTTGAAAACCAGTGTGACTTCTGACAAGGGTAGGAGTGGGAGTAAGACGAAGTGAGACAGTTTGTGACAGAAGAAGGAGGGGGGTCAAATTTGTTGGTTAAAGGGGTGATATCATTTATGGCCAGTCCCTGGATGAAAAAAAATACAAAAACAAACAAAACAAAATAGATCGACAACCGTTTTCTCTCCTTGCCGACGGGAGGTTGTATATGTATATCATATATACCAAAGACAAATTATGCTAAAACGCGGTCTTTATACGCGATGAAAAAAAAAATCGCTCTCTGAACTGTTGATTTTAAACCCTATTCTGCCGTGCTATATATATATATATATATATATATATATATATATATATATATATTAGGGTGAGTCGAAAAAAATCGATTTTTTTATTTCGAAATCGCATTACCTCTCAAAAGTTGTGGTTTAGTATCCACAACTTGGGAAAAATAAGAAAAAAATTCTAAGTTGACGTCTTCGGTTCGCGCATGTGGCTCAAAGTTGGAAAAAATATGTTAAAAATGGAAATTTTCAAAAAGAAAAAAGAAAAAAAAAACTAACTTTTTATAATGCAAATACCATAAGCTGTAAATAATTTGTGCATTTTTAATCTAAAAAAATATTTTATAGCTTTTACATACGATCTTTAGTTTGCACATCAGCCTTAAATTGGGCTAAAATCGCCTACAATGTCAAATTTCGAAAATATCGATTTTTTTTATTTCGAAATCGCATTACCTCTCAAAAGTTGTGGTTTGGTATCCAAAATTTGGGGAAAATAAATAAAAAATCTAAGTTGACTGCTTCGGTTCGCGCATGAGGCTCAAAGTTGGAAAATATATGCTAAAAATGGAAATTTTCAAAAAATAATTTGAAAAAATAAGTAATTGTTTTCTATCGAATCTGATTTAAATTGTTAGTATATAACATAAGTTGAACCCAAAAAATTATATATAACTTTTAGAAGATACATTCTGTTTGTGCATAAGGCTCAAGATATGAAAAAAAATGTCAAAAACTGAACCAGAACGCACTATGTCGGCGCTGTGCCGGTATATTTTTGTTCTACAGCCAACTTTTCTAGACATTACACATATTCTAGGAGACAGTTCAAAGTCCCTGCAGTCTGCACTCCCTTTGGTTGTCACTTAGTCAGCTAGACCCGCCAAACAAACAGCATCTTTAATTAGCAACTGAAAGTGAATCAAAAAGTACAGCGTGTTTAGCTTTGGGTGAGTTTTTTTTTTTTTTTTTGTAACTTTATAGCATATTTTTATGCTCAAGTTTTGTTATACTGTTCTCCGTTCTCCGAATAATAAATAATGGAATCCCGGAAAACTTCTAAACGTTTAATTATTTGTCCGTTTTTTGGTGTACCGAAAGGGTTAAGTCAAAGTATTTTAACCACATGTGCAGATGTGTTGTTAGCTTGCTTTGAAGAAAAATCGCAATCTGTAAAAGGCGAACCTTTTTCAAGGATTTCAGATTGCATAGCTCATAGAAGAAATTTACTGCAAAGCTTCTATACCAACGGTCAGTCATGTACGTATTGTAAAATTGATAAAAGATTACCATAATACTACACTTTGAGAAAGTCATTTAGTCGTGATGAAGATAAATTGAACTTCAAGACAAAACTCAATCATTTTGTTAATTAAGCGAAGTCTAAACTTTTTGACATTGCTTCTTTCAAGTATGCAATGAATTTTTCGTGTTCTTGTGCTAAAAAGCCAATATGTTGTAGATGTACACTATACATCTGGGCAATTCCATGCAAGTGTGGAAAAGCGTTGAAAAAATTAAACTCGAGTAATGTGACTGTTCTGCATATTTTTTGGTTTAAAAATGTTAGAAGTTTCTTATTTATAACAATTTTTTGTTAGGAATGTAGTTTTTTAGTTTCGGCAATACTTTGAAGTTGGTATTAGAGTATTTTATTTTCAGTGAAGCAAATGGTCAAACTTTCAACATTGATAAGTTTCAATTTTTTCCATTAGATAAATGTGACAAAGGAAGATTGTTGTTTATTACACTTTAAATTAATATTGTGAATTGATGAAACAAGTGTTTTCAATTTAATTAAGTGATTTATGTCAATTTCAAAAAGGCACTGTTCTATGTAACGTAAGTTACCAAAAACATGTTAAAGTTTTTACAGCAAATAAAGAAAGGGCAATACAATGTTAACTATGTTATATTTTCTATCTTATAGATGTGTACTAAGCAAATAACAGTACTTTTCTTTTCAATATTGTTTATTTAATTTTTTGTGCTACAATCAAAACGTGTAACGTAAGTTACCCACATATGCAGATAACGTAAGTTACCTTAGTAGAACTTCAATACTTGTGTTTCGAAATAAAGTAAATTGTAAATAAAACCTATGTGGTTAATAGAAGTAATTTATTCAATAATTCTTTTAATTGTACTACTGTATTTACTTAATTTAGATTACTCATATTTCTTAAAATGTCTGTTTTTTAATAAGATTACAATACACCTTTATTATAAATTACATGCTTCTTTTTGGCTATTAAGATATTAATTCTCTTTAAACAATATCACTGCATTCAGAATATTTAGCAGGTAATGTACTATGAATTATTCAAAAATGACTTCTGTTATGATTTAAAGTTATCAAATATGTTTTGGAAAAAACAAATATAAAAATAGTTTATCTCTTTCAATTGAAATATATTTTGTTTTGCATTAAAATGCCACTGAACTCTGCAGAAAAGATGCGCTGTAGAAGGGGTATGAGAAAAGTCATGTGGATATTACAGATTCATAAATAAAAGTCACTCTTGATAGTATTGAAATATGTTAGAAAAAGCAAAATGTATCAAAAAAATTTCTGAAGATCCGCACATTCACAATGACCATTTAAGAACCAGAAATGAACAAAATGTAGGGTTTCGTTTAGTTGTATTTTAAGGAACAAGAAGAAAAAACAGAGATAAAAGCTGGTGACTGGTGTGTGGTGAAGTACGAAAATACATTGTATCCTTGAGTTGTGACGATTATTGAAGAAAACGAGTTTAAAGTAAAAGTAATGGCTGCTGTTGGAACCAATCAGAAATGGCCAGAAACGACAGAGGAAATTTATTATAAGAGAAAACATGATTCGAAAATAGAATTACCTGAACTTGTTAATACCAGCGGTCAGTATGCATTTAAAAGTCTTATGTTTTGTAATATTTTTGATTGATCATTGAGTTTGGCATTAAATTTCTGTAAATTTAACTCATAATTGTTAATTTTCAGTATTTTGATCTAAACTAAGCTGTAATTTTCATTCATTAGTTTTTGTAATAAATATATGCTTGTAAGTGAATTTTGTAACGTAAGTTACTGTAACGTAAGTTACCCAGTTAAAAATTCTCATAAAATTCAATTTTTAAAATAAAATTTTAAATTTATGAAAATTAATTCCTAAATATTATAAGAAACTGATAAATTATACTTCAAACAAGAAAACAGCTGTAATAGAGCAGAAATTTGCCTTAGAACCAATTTTCATATTATGCCGTTCCCTTTTTGTGTAACGTAAGTTACTGCCTTATTTTTGACTGCTAAATTTTGTAAAATTTAAGTGCATCGAATATTTTTGCATTTTAATTTTGCTTTTGACTGCCATTTTCACTGAATACTTTTGTACAAGGTTTTTGTAACAATATTTGTCTGTACTAAGGAGCTAACTGCATAAGAGTTGGTCAAAATGTAACGAAAGTTACCGTGGAATTGCCCATCTGTATATTGGTATAGAACGCACATTGGTATTACCACTGTACATTGGTATAGAAGCTTTGCAGTAAATTTCTTCTATTTAAGCAAATATGCAATCTGAAATCCTTGAAAAAGGTTCACCTTTTACAGATTGCGATTTTTCTTCCAAACAAGTTAACAACACATCTGCACATGTGGGTAAAACACTTTGACTAAACCCTTTCGGTGCACCAAAAAACGGACAAACAATTAAACGTTTAGAAGTTTTCCGGGGTTCCATTATTTATTAGTCGGAGAACGGAGAACAATATAACAAAACTTGAGCATAAAAATATGCTATAAAGTTACAAAAAAAAAACTCACCCAAAGCTAAACACGCTGTACTTTTTGATCCACTTTCAGTTGCTAATTAAAGATACTGTTTGTTTGGTGGGTCTAGCTGACTAAGTGACAACCAAAGGGAGTGCAGACTGCAGGGACTTCGAACTGCCTTCTAGAATATGTGTAATGTCTAGACAAGTCGGCTGTAGAATAAAAATATACGGCACAGTGCCGACGTAGTGCGTTCTGGTTCAGTTTTTGACTTTTTTTTTTTTCATATTTTGAGCCTTATGCACAAACAGAATGTATCTTCTAAAAGTTATATGTATATTTTTCGGTTCAAATTATGTTATCTACTAACAATTTAAATCAGATTCGATAGAAAACAATTACTTTTTTTTTTCAAATTATTTTTTGAAAATTTCCATTTTTAGCATATATTTTCCAACTTTGAGCCTCATGCGCGAACCGAAGGAGTCAACTTAGATTTTTTTTTATTATTTTTCCCAAATTTTGGATACCAAACCACAATTTTTGAGAGGTAATGCGATTTCGAAATAAAAAAAATCGATATTTTCGAAATTTGACATTGTAGGCGATTTTAGCCCAATTTAAGGCTGATGTGCAAACTAATGATCGTATGTAAAAGCTATAAAATATTTTTTTAGATTAAAAATGCACAAAATATTTACAGCTTATGGCAGTTGCATACTAAAAAGTTACATTTTTTTTTTTCTTTTTTCCTTTTGAAAATTTCCATTTTTAACATACTTTTTTCCAATTTTGAGCCTCATGCGCGAACCGAAGACGTCAACTTAGAATTTTTTTCTTATTTTTCCCAAGTTGTGGATACTAAACCACAACTTTTGAGAAGTAATGCGATTTCGAAATAAAAAAATCGATTTTTTCGACTCACCCTAATATATATGTATGTATATATATATATATACAGGGTGTCCACTCCAATCGTGGACCAATAGGTAATTTCTAAACCGTTAGAGATAAGCATATAGTTTATTTAGGAAAAAATCTCCAAATTACGAAAGGAATTTTGGGTCTATTCAATGTTTTTCAAAAAATCAAATTTTGAAAGAGTTACGAAATTTAAATTTTTATACAGCCCCCCCAGTCCTATTAATCATATTTAGTAAAACATTCTTGACACTGTAACGTTTAAAACTAAAAAAAAATCACTCTTCTACCACAAAAATTGACCGAGTTATGACGTTTTGAAAAATCAAGATTTTGAATGATTTCGCATACGGTCCCTTAAGCGATCTCTCGATGACGTCATGAAATAATGCAAAATCTTGATTTTTCAAAACGTCATAACTCGGTCAATTTTTGTGGTAGAAGAGTGATTTTTTTTTAGTTTTAAACGTTACAGTGTCAAGAATGTTTTACTAAATATGATTGATAGGACTGGGGGGCTGTATAAAAATTTAAATTTCGTAACTCTTTCAAAATTTGATTTTTTGAAAAACATTGAATAGACCCAAAATTCCTTTCGTAATTTGGAGATTTTTTCCTAAATAAACTATATGCTTATCTCTAACGGTTTAGAAATTAGCTATTGGTCCACGATTGGAGTGGACACCCTGTATATATATATATATATATATATATATATATATATATATATATATATATATATATATATATATATACTAGCAGTACCCGCACGGCGATGCCCGTGCATTTAATGGGAAGGAAGTCCACTGAATAAATTTAAATTCACTCCAACCCTTTGAAGTAAAATTATTATAGTTGAAGCGGTATAGTAATAGGCCACTTTAGCGACATCGTATTTATATGCTTGAATAAAAAATAAATGAAATATTTCTGCATCAATAAAAATACTTCATATGATACTATATTAGTGCATTTTACTACTCATACTGTCTTAAAACATTTTTTTTTCAAATATATTACAGTAGCCCCTCGTTATATCGCTCATTTGGATATATCGCTCTTTTCTTCTGTCTCCCCCCCCCCAAAAAAAAACTTTTAGTTCGAAACCATTTTTGAGAAAATATGTAAGGTGCTCAGAAATGTCTCTTTCTCATTTATTTTGTCATCAATAAACAAAACGAAGGTTCTTCTATTCTTCTGAACTCGCTGAAAAGAAGCAGCAAATTCCTGTCACCCAAACTTGCACACTGCAGAGACAGTTTGGAATCGGAAACGATTTACTGAACACTTTCTTTTGTATTGATACAATGAGTGAAACGCATCTGGTAAGTGTCAAGAAAACACACGCCCCTTCTCTGACTGCCTTTTAGTGTAGAAAAGATTTGTTCTTGATTCTTATTTCACCAAAACAATAGGTTAATTTTATGTCTGTATACATATTTTTAAAGACCTGCACATTGTCCCAACAACTGCGTTAAGTTATATTTTTTTGTTACTTTTGATTGAAAAAAAAAAATCTAATGTTCGAATCAATGAATTTTTATGTATGTGAACGTATAATTTACTTGCATGCTGGATAGAAAACTATTTTTAATGACCTCGGTTATATCGCGCTTTCGGATCTATCGCGCTTTTTTCTTGTCCCCCGAAAAGCGCGATATAACGAGGAGTTACTGTATTTGAAAAAAGGCAACGCAAAAAAAAAAAAAAATCAAATTGATAGTAATTGGCCATCTTATCATAGTTATTGGCCATGTAAACATTCAATGGTATACTGGATTATTTATATATACATGAAAATAAATATTATACCTTTACATGAATATAGTATACCACTATATGAAGGTATTATACCGTTCGTTGAATATATTTTCCATTCACTAAGTATATTATAACATTATAGCATTCAATATCTTTCTCTATCTTTCAATTTTCTATTTTTTGACTTCTCTTTATTTGTTTTAGTCTTCTTTAAAGCATTTTCTTTCTGTACGGCTGCTTGTCCATTCCGTTTTCTTTTCTTTATTTTTCACTCTTTTTGCTGCTTTTCTTGTTCATTGTTTTCAATAGCTGCTCTATAACTCTCAGAAATTATAAAGAATGGTTTTTTGTCTATCCTATTAAGAAATGTTCTCCTACTTTTTGGCGCATTTTGTTGGTAATCATCGATAAATTTGCTACAATGAGTTGTTTCGTTTGAAGTAGATGGCGTATACAAATTTATAGGAGTTTTCAGAAGAGTTATCACAATTGTTGCTGCTGTCACATTATCTTCATTAGTCAAATTTGCATTTGTTGTTATAATTGCAGTCAGTATTTCAGTATTGGTAGAGCTGTTTTTAGAAAAATCATTCTGCAAAGAAAAAGCGCCAGACTTTGTATAACGGTCATGTATTATTTAAAACTCCCTCCTGATATTTCGGTGCTTTTATCTTGTCCATTTCGCCTCCTAAAATATTTTGGAAGTGTTTTAGAGACATGAGCTTATTTAATACATTAAACTCTTCATCTGATTTTTCTGTTGCTAAACATTTAGAGTTATCAGTAGCGTTCTCATCATAGGGGGCCAATTACTATAATTTTCTGAAAATATTGTGAGAGTTATTGGCCACAAGAAAACTTTAATTTCTTAGAATATATTCTTATATTAGACCTCAAATTCACTTATTAATCATCACAGCTATAAATCTCATAGTATTTTAAAAGCTGAAATGCATTAAGTTCTTTTAAAATGTCGCATAAAAAAATCTAGGTTTACCGTTTTCTCCTCCTTTTAAACTACACTGAAAGTCCTTTTTAAGTTTAAAACAATTCGCCAAATAAACCAAAAAGACATTATGTTAAGTAGGGATGGGTGATATAAATGGGTCCACCCTTGGCTAGAAAGCCAATTATCACGCCCTTTTGTACATCGGATAAATGGCTTCATTTTTGCATTACGCCAACGATAGAAATGTTTTTCAAAGCTCTTACATACCCTTTATATACCCTCAACCGCATTGTGCTACCAAGTGCCTTTTGTGATTAGTTATTTGACGTCGACATCAAAAGTATGTGGTGGTCACATTAATGTGGCTGGACCGTGTATATATACATACATACATATATATATATATTTCATTTTATTTAAAATAAAGCCTCCTTCCACGCTAGAATTTAGAATTTCATTTCTTTTGTTACGGAAAATAAAAAACAAATATAACATGAATATAACCCATAGGAAAAATTATTGAAGAAAACAAAACAAATTACTAAATTGATCAAAATACGAGTATTTTCAGATAAATGGAAGGAAAACGGGAATTTTTCAACTTCGAAAACTGACTGTTTTGTTTTTGTGAGAGAGCTACTTGCGCTGCCAATTCCTCAGATTCTCAGATTCGATGATCTGGATATCAAAGCGGAAAGTAATTCACAGCAATAACAGATTACTAATTTAGTAGTCCCTATGACTGATAGATGGCAGCATTAAAGCTTCTGTGATCTCCAATCGGAACACAAATCGAGATTCATTTTATTAGCTTCTATTTAAAAAATTGCAAGGATTTATTTTATTTTCTTTCTTTTTTTTTTTTTTTTTGATGCTAAAAAAGGAATATTTCGATTTTCTAATCTGAAAAAATACGTCTTACACTTTGAACTGGATTAATAAAAATGCATTTAGAATTTAAAAATTTCGTATTTTTAATTTCGAAATTTCCCACCATTGAGTTTAAATTGGACTTCCTGTATTCCGTTCAAAATATATTTCTCTGTTGCAAATAGTTCAGGGTCTGTGGATGAAAAATACTGAAATTTCATACAAAGGATGGAATAATATTTGTCTTCATTGCTCGTAGGTGTGTCTGTGCTTTGAGTCATACAGCGTTCGGTTCATAAATTATATATTTTAGCAGATTAACTGACTGATTTTTTAATTTATTTTTTCTCTTGAAATTAATTTTGCTTTGTGTAAGAAACCATGTTTAATGTATTTTTACATCTATCCAGTAGTTTCGAACAATGGCTTTTATGTCTCCATTTAATTCAAAATTTTAAAATTATCATTGTAGGGATGTGAGAAACATATTAATATCATTTTAATGAAAAAAATAATTAAAAATTTTAAAAGAAAATTGGAAAATATTACAAGTTTTGAGAAAAAAAATACTTTTAGGGACTTGAAACTAAAAAGAGAACCAGTTTGGATACCTGCTATTTCCATGGTTTTCTGTAAGATATTGTTTCCAGTACAAAGAGAGAGAGAGAGAGATAGGAAAGAAAGGAAAAAAAAAATACACGCACTTATAAAGTTTTATTACAATATCTAATGACGTACCTTTCATTTGGACATAATATATAGAGCTCAATATCATGCGTGTATCGGTATATAATGTACACTGCACTTTAAAAAATGTTACAATTGTCCTGATTTTTGTCCAAATATTTTTGTAATTTTGTGCAATGATTTTTTTTTTCAAAGCTACTGCGAAGTCGTGTATTGTGTATTATACATTACCCCCAAAGCAGAATACTGCTAAATTTTGAACGTACGTCGCAGAACAGATATCTGAACTGCAGAACAATTCTGTTCAAATATGAGGGAAAATTCTGGTAATTTTCTGCAGAAATCTGTAGAAATTCTGCAAAAAAGTCAGTTTTCTGACTAATGATACAATTCTGAAGAAATTCAGAACAATTTCTGCAGATTTCTTCAAAGAAAGAAAGAAAATAATACAATTTCTTCAAATTATGCTTATTAGGCAGAAAATCAAAAAGTCTATTTTTTTGCAGGAAACTTAAAGTACTAAAAGTTACTTCAAGCTGGACAAAATCTACAGAATTTGCACAAAATAACATGTTTAGTAAAAAGATATTTGCAGAAACTTATGTTTGACTACACCTGTTTTATGCCCCTTAAGCGTCCTGCCTCCGAGACTTGGTCTCATTATTAGCCATGTGATGTTATTCTGAGTGAAAACATTGCTTCTAATGAGGTGTCAAAGCATTCAGATCTCTTTGATGTTTGGAAGAGCAGACACAGTGAAGGGTTCAACATTTTCTGTCAAAAATGTGTGACTGGAATTTTAATTTCAAGCTTTTTCTGCAGTAAGACTGAGTACTGAACAAATTCTCCTTTCATAGTCCTGTATAAAACCATTTTGATCTCAGGATCATGGTTTTTGAAAACGGTCATGTTTCTATGTGTACTGTACAGTGCTAAAAGTACTTGCAGAACAATTTTGGTCAAATGATTTTGCATTGCAGAACATCACAAAGTATTCTGCTTTGGGGTACATTACTAGGACTTCAGTGAACAAGTTTTTTCAGATTTATTCCAATTACAGCTCAGAAAACGAAGAATGTATGTATTGTGGGATAAGTGAAGAATGGATTGCTTTGAATTGATTTGCATTAGAGTCCAAAATTTCCATATAAAACTTTAAAATGCTAAAAAAAAAAAGCTCATACACACTAGAGGTGCGACATCGATGACAAAACATCGATGTTCGAAATTAAAACATCGATGGTGTTGATACATCGATCAAAAACATCGATGTTTTCAGACATCGATGTTCCCGAACATCGATGTGTTTTTCAATATATTTGGAGAACAGGGACTCTGTATCCATTCTCATCAACCTCTCCTGCGCCTTCGGCGCCAAATTAAATGATGTGTTTTTCAATATATTTCGTACAAATTTGAATGTATAGTAGCCTCTCGTTACATCGCAACTTCGACCGTAAAATGTCGATGGTAATATTGAAGAAAACTCTTTCCTGCGAGACGTATACTGATTAACAACACTTACTGATTAACAATGTAACTTTTTTACAACGTAATTTTTAAGACTTTTTTTTTTTTTTGCTAAAATATAAAAACATCGACATCGGGGGAAAGAAACATCAATCGCAAAACAAGGACTTTTAAATAATATGTACGCAGGAAAACATTAATAGTAATGATGGAAAACTTCTTCTCCAATGACAATGAGTAACTAAAGTCTGGCTTTGACTAGATGGCACTTGACTCCTCCTTTTTCTGAAGGGGTGATAAAGTGGAGGAAAACTGAAGAACGGATTCACAAATGTGTTATTGGTTCTAGCATAGCTTGAATACTCCACTCCTTTTAAGAAATTAGCCAAAGAGGTTAAAATATTTTAATTTTGTGATGTTGAGACAGATGTATTATTGGACAGGTCATATTCTAAGAAAGTGGGTGGGCCTTGGTTTGACCTCTTCGAACAGCCAGCCTCTTCGACAGCAACGCCTCCGATAGTTCATTTTAATTAAAAATTGGCGAGAGTAGGGTTACAAAAAAAAAAAAAAAAAAAATTAAATCTTGTCATTTTTGTTTTTCCTCCACCAAAAGTAGTAACTGCTGCAAGTTACATTCCAATATTAAATAATCACATAGCGAAAATATATATGGAGCACTTTTTTGTAAAAAAATTCAATTGATTCTAAAACTTTTAAGTGTTACTCAACGAAATTTCGTACGTTATTCTTCGCAGTAATAAAGACAATAAACATCAATAGAAATAAACTGGCAAACAATAAATTAAAAATCAAATTCTCTCACTCAAGATATTTACTGCAATTTATATTGTAATAAATTACAATCCAGTAAAAGAAATGTTGCAGACGATAAATTTAGAATGGTTTGCAATAAATGCTGCCTCTTTTTCGGCCTCATTATTTCGGTCAAAGAATTATTTCATCTTTTACAAAGAACGTCACATCGCCAGAATTTCTCTAAACTCACAAACATGGCACTCGTCAATTTTTTACTTCTCTACCTATTTTAAGGAATGGACTCTTTCTCTCATTTGATTGACTGGTGCCATCTCCTCACGGTTTTATAATACTTTTTGACAATAACGCATTTTTTCGCTTAAATGTATGAAATTTTCTTACTGAAATGCAAATCGGCATCAAAGCAAAAAAAAAACATTGAAGGCAAATTAGTCATGTTTAAAAAACATTGATAGCAATAGCAATCACAGTAAACTTTGCCTAAGATAAATACTGCAACTACAGATTAACGTTACAAATTTTTGGTCAAATATAATTATCGCACATTTTAATAAATCTTTTTTGCTAAAATATAAGACATCGACATCGAATGTAAAACATCGATGGTAAAAACGTCGATGTTTTGACAAGAACATCGGTGTTTCCGAAACATCGACATCCATGTCGCACCTATACACATACATTGCACTAAAAGAAAATTCACTTAAAAAGAATAAATACGAGAAATTTTTATTTTAGTGGGCATAAATATTTTTCTCGAAAAAGATTTAAAAATTGTTTTTGAATGAGAATGACACTCATCACAGGTCATCAGACATTTAGGTCAGCTGTCATCCTTGAGTTCTCTTCCTGACGACAAAAATGCCACTTTTTTATTGCAGCTGGCAGCGCAAGGAATGAATGCATTTTACTCAGACTTCTTTTTATTGATTAAACCTTTTCTTAACGATGCAACACTAAAGGCGAGGAAAACTTTTTTTTCTCTTTCCAAGTTAACGTTAAAGCTATTGTTGCCATATGAATAAATACTATATTGATGACATTTGTACTTTCTTAATGTTTCACTAATACAGACGATGATCTTTATAACGACCCCTGTCGTGTGTCGTTTAAAATGGTAAAAAATGAAAAAATCAGTCGCTTTAACGTAGATGTACGTAATAAAGCATACCATTAAAGTTGAATTTTAAAGTACTGGTGTAATTTTTACAAAATAGTTTTTTGTTTTGATAAAGAATTGAGAAACTAGAGAAATATGATTAACATTTGAAGGGGCAAGTAGATAAAGGTGACAATTTTTGAAACTTCATTTTTACCATGGATGAAGGTTTGATTGGTCCATCAGTATCATGTCCCCTTAGTCACAGAAATGATTGGTAACTAAGAATATGATCTCGTTTTACTTGTTGAGAAAAATCCATAAAAAAATAACACAACATTTTTTTTTGAAAGCTTTTTCTAAAAATTTTTAAAATTGTCACATATCACATTTATCCACTTGCCCCTTCATTTATTATGTATAACTTAAATGACATACCTTTTGGTTAACACATAAGAAAGGTGTAATTTTCACGCAGTTCATTGTATAACGTAAGTTCAATTAAAATAATAATGACATTATTTTGTGCCATTTGTGCGTCAATATAATGTTGATGTTATTAAAATTAATTTTAAAATTTGAAATTTAAACAACCTTTCAAATAATTAACATTATTTTTTCAGTTGAAACTTTGATTTGGGTTTAATAGCGTACACTGAAAGCAATTAAATTTTCACTTTGCATAAATAAAACTTTTAGTGTATCGCGATGCATCTTGAACTATTTCCGCAAAAACCTTTACGTAAAAGTAAAGAGGTTTTGTTGTTTTGCAAGAAATCAAATAAAAGTTTATTTATTAACATTTAGGTTTTATTATTTTACGTTAAGTTTTCTTTAAAGCCTTTAACCCTTTATGCCCCAACGGGACTCAAAACTCCCGTTTATATTAATTAAGTATTATGAATCCTAAATGGCTGGAATCATGCTGAAGCTTTCAAGTACCACTCCTTGTACTCTGCTGAGAGACCGACAGATGGTACAGTCATAGAAAAAAAAACGAAACACTCTGAATTATTCGGCTGCAAAACTTGCTAAGAATAAAAGAAAGGTGTCTTCTGACATGGATTAAAGTCTTCTTTAAAAATATGTGAGTAAAATTTTGATAAGGGGCTATATACAAAGTGAAATGAACCCAAAGTCTGAATTTTCAAATGGGATCCCCTACATTTGGTTACATAATTAGATGCGGAGGACCAAAAGTATGCTGGATACCAAGCGGCATCACTTTAGGACCAGTAGAGCAAAAGTTATGACCGACCGAAGATTTAGGGACCACCACCACATTTAAAATGCTACTTTCAAGGTCGAAATTTACAAAGAGTAGACAAATCAAATTTTTTGATTAAATTACCTAGAGCTGCTCGCAATAACACGTTTGCTTTTCGTAATTAAGTAAAAATTCTCGGGTTTTGTTAAAGTAATAATATTTTTTGAAATTTGAAAGAGAAAAACCTACTGTGTAGAGTTCAAGGGAAAAATGCAACATTCTATCTTTTTGATTAAACAAAGATAGATGCATACTTTTAGCTACGCACTAACCCATGCAACATATACCTTCTGGAGAGAGGTTACAATCTAAAAGGAAACCTCTTGTAATTATATAAACTACTGTATTAGGATTGGCAATAATGTTAAAACCATGACTCAGAATTTAAAAAAAAAACGTCTAATCATCAAATTATTCCGAATAACCTTCCGAGATACCACAGTTTCCGATGAAAATCAAATGTCCACGTAAAAAGTTTTCTGAATTGCTATATGTTGCATGAAAGCAGACTTCTCACTAATGGACAAAAAAATTGGACTGTCTACCAGTTTTAAAATATACTTAGCAGTTTTATTAACTGTTTTGCTTGCAACATATTATTACTGTTTAAAACTAAATACTATATAAAAACTCTGAGCATGTTTTTCAACTGGTGGATAAGCATATTTATCTTTCTTTACATACAGATTCCCTGTTATTGTTCCAGTTTGCGCAGTTGTATATGGTCCCGAAAAATGGTTCTTTTAGCATATCTCAAAAACTACTGGATATTTTGAGCTCCCATTTTGGTTTCTCCTTTGAAACCCCTTCTAGATTGTTTCTCCATCAAAATATTATATGGTTCCAGATCATCATTTTTTCAAATATTAATTTCATAATTCATAAAAAATTCAAAATTTTATCTGAGAGGAAGTCAATGACGTTTTTATTGTTGGGTTGGTTCATACTTTGATATAAAAAAACAAACTTTGCCGTACCTATCGTAGTTTAGGTATTACATGCCCAAGTATCAAAAATATTTTTAACATTACGGGACGGTTTTTTCTCAGTTCAATTGTGAAGCAACGGCAGGAGCAAATTTAAAACGGTTTGGTATACAAAGTTAAATGATGTTGCTGATCACAAATATGTGATAAAAAAGGGGGGTTTTCATAGAAAATTTTAAAATTGATGCCAATTTTCATATGAAGACGACGCCTTAACAACACTTTACTAACAGAAATTTGTAGAGCACATTATTCCTGAAAAAATAACATATTACACTTGTCTCTAGTGTTAATAGTCTTCGAATACGAGCGAGTGTTTCGTTTTTTTTTTCTATGACTGTACCTGCGATCAAAAACAGTTTTCTTAGAAGCCCTAAGGCGTAGAAGGCCTTGGACCCCCAAAATTTTCAAAATTTTTACACTCGGTAAAAATGTTTTTCGATGTATTTTCAACTAGAAAAAAAAAAAAAAAAAAAAAAAATATATATATATATATATATATATATATAAATTAATTATTAACTTAATTTGGGACATAAAGGGTTAAAAAAGTTAACATACACTTTATGCTTTTTCTTCTTTTTAAATTCAAAGCTTAGTTAATTCTGGCTCCAAATCTTAACTACAGTCTACTTCACATTAATACAATGGAGCCAGGTGCCTCTTAACACAATTATTTTTTTAATCACTTTCTACAGAAGGTATAGCATTTCCATTTGAGTTCATAACTGAAAATATACCATGAAAGAATTGTTTGTTTTCTTTTGGGAAAATGTTATTGTGAAATCTAGGTTTATTTTTTATTTATTTGATTATTGCACACATTTTTCCCCCTACCTCTACATATGTTGTACTGAAGGCAATAATACTTAAAAGGAAAATATGTAAAAAATGATAATTTTCTTTTCAACTTGGAATTGTAGGGGCAAGTGGATAAAGGTGATATGTCACATTTTTTTTTTTTAATTTCTAGAAAAAGCTTCCAAAAAAATGTTATTTTTTTAATGGATTTTTCTCAACGGGTAAAACGTGGTCATATTCTTAGTTACCAAACATTTCTGTGACTAAGGGGACATGATACTGATGGACTCATCACCTTCATCCTTGATAAAAAGTAAGTTTCAGAAATTGTCACATATAACCTTTATCCATTTGCCCCCTGAATTACATTTTTACAACTATTGTAACCCCCAGCCTTCATATCTTTTTCTGTTGTGAAATTTCTCTTTTGATTCATCGGTTTATTAAATAGTTTTGACTTATCTATTTCCCGAGCCTTTATAAGTAGCATTATAAAATGGGTGTTTTATTCGTGTTTTAGGTGTTTGTGTGGAAAATGCATTAATCTCTTCCTCCAGTCAACCAGACGATTTCCTGGGGCATAAGGTAAGTAAAATTCGCTTTTTATCTTGTGAGGAAAGCAAAGGAGTAATTTCTTTGTAGATATGTATTCATTCAAATGGGACTTAATCGAGGGTCACTTTCAGTTATTAAAATCCCGAATGCGAAAACGAATTTCAATTGGTTTTCTATAAATCAAATTGTCAACTTTTGTTCTAACCCCAAATTTGTCTTCATGCACTCATTTTTGGCATTTTAAATGTATTTTTTAATTGTCGTTCCAATTAAATTCATGTATTCTTTCAATTACAAGAGGCAAAATTATGCTAGCTAGTGATGCAACTATTAAGGTCAAAGCAGTGAGTAACCGCCCCTAAGCAAGAGCAAAGGCAGGAACATTGGAACATTTTTTGGCTCTCTGTGCTCTATAAGAGGATTTTTGCCTCCAAATCGGCTACTTTCGTATTAGAGGGCATAATAAGCACGAAACTGCAGTCCATGGATCGAAATAGCCGAGTTGGCGGTGTATTGCATATTAAGGTCAACTATAATAATGTTTATCGTTGTTGGGGAATTGAATGAGGAAAAAACGGTGTAGTACGCAAACTTACAGATTAAATTCCATATATTTCCAGAGGAAATTTTTGCACCATTGCTTTGCAAATTTCATGTACACAAACTTAGTTCCTTACGTATCATCAAATTTTCATTAACGAAAGAATTTCGATCCAGCTTTGCTCGAGCATTAAATCAAGTATGTACAAATGTATAAAACAAGGAAAATTTAGACATAGATAAATGGATAAATACTGCATGCGTGCGTCATGATTTTTCTTAAAGCATCAACCTAGATCCCATCAGAAATTGTTCCTGCATAGTCATTTTTCATGCACGCATTGAATTTAAGAGGTTTACAATCGTTACTGAATTATTTTTGAAATGTATTAACATGCATATGGCTACATCAAACATAAAAACTAGTGTACTAAAAATGTGGTAGCTTTATCTCCCTCGAAAAAGCAAATTATCACACATTTGCGAGCTATGGACGCACACATACCACACATTATACATGTAATTCTGAAGGATTGACAAGAATTGAAAAAAATCTTGCAAACAATTCAATATGTTGTGATTCCGGGGTCCAGACATTGTGACTCCGTACAAAATATTTAGTACCATAACTCTTATATAAAGGGTATTAAATGCCTATTTTATAAAGGTAACTATTACTCCATCGGGAGATAGTTTTCGTTAAATCCAAAACTATCAACGAATGAAATGAGTTAAGTTTGGCGATTTCATCATTGACAGTCCATCGCGCGTTTTGAGAAACTTTTGATTTTGAACGAAAATGATAGACGGCACATAACTGGCAAATATCGAAATAAATGTTATTACTGAGGGACTTCTCCATAGATCTATGGATTTCTCAGCCGAAAAGTGAAGAATGAGCATAAGAATAAAAAATGAGGTTGTAGGTTATGTTTTTTGTATTAAATATAATTAAAAAGTTTCTAGAGAACAAAATTGATTTTTTTATTTCGCCTCAATTTTTCTTCCTGGAGTCCATTGTTATGGGCCCATTGTTATGTCCACGGGCACTATGTGGAGGTTATGCTGTGTGCGTGTTTCCACATAGAAGTGCAACTAAACCTTATGTTATTTTTCTCATATTCCGAGGTTTGTTTGCGCGATTTAATAAAATTTCCTCTTTCACTCCACTTTTCAATGTATTGAAATATGAAGCAAAAGATTGATTTTGACATCTTTTTCGAGTTCTGCTTTTTTGGTTTCCTGATCTTAAGATAAATATTTACTTATTGGAAAGGGTACAAAGGAGGGCTGCACGGTTAGTGAATGTATTTTCCAATTTAGACTATGATTTCATACTTAGAATGTTTAGTATGTATAGTCTTGAGCAAAGAAGAATCAAAGGGGACATTATTCAGTTTAAATTTATCAGAATGACACATGTAATGGGGTTAAATTTTTACACTGAAAGCTGGACAAGGGGTCGTTATTTTAAGCTGCTTAAACCTCAAGCTAACATGGAAATTCGGAAAAATTACTATTTTAGCAGGGTAGTGGGAACTTGGAGTAGTTTATCAGAAGAGGCGGTAAGGAGCAATGGAGTAGATAGCTTTAAGAGGGCTACTGATCTTCATTGGGGTCTGTAATTTGACTAGGACCAGGCCAGTTGGGCCCAGAGCCTGTTGCTGGTCATTGCATTTGTATTTGTATTTATCATTTTAGTAACGACGAGATACGAAATTTCAATTTTTCTATAATTGAAAGGTTTAATTTTTAAGAGGAGAATATATTAGTATAATAAGTAGTAGTCTCGCAAGTGAAAAGTGCTCAAAAAATTTAAATCTCAAAATATATTTTAAAGCTATCTAGGTTACTATTTGGTTGTGTATCAATTAGTCTTAACTTGTTGCATTATTATTACGGGAATGAAACTTCAAATAAGCGTTGTTTTAGTAGTAGAACTCAACTCAAACTTGATTTCTCAAAACTAACTCATTTGGGATGGTTCCTGACCGCCGACAGCTTAGTCGGGATTCAGAACCAAATTCTGACAGTCAAGAAATGCCATTCATAACCCCATTTTCAAATTCATAATTATCCTATTCAATGCCTGATTTATAAATTTAAGGACCCTTTTAAACAACATAAATGAACTGCAGCATAGTTGCGACCGAATTTTTCTTCCTCATTGCATAATGCTACTATACCAAGGAAATATATCAAAGGTAGTATTTTTTTTTCTTTTCTTTTTTTTACTATTGAAAGTCACGTTGGCTCTACACTTTATACCCGATCTTGAACTAAAAACAAATTAAGTCCATATTTTGAAATAATTTTCCATATGGTCTGAAATTTTGTGTGCCCTAGGCTAGGCCTCATGGGCCTGATAAAAATAGGGGCAAAAAGGCCCTAGTCTTATTCCCTGGGCTCCGGGAATTCTGTTCCGACACCCCTTCTTTTCTCTTTCTTTCCAGTTAATATGGTTTTTAAGAAGAAAATATGCCGTTGTTGTCATGTCTGTACACCTATTGGGATAAGAATGCGTACATATGCATGTGTCTACACTGCACACACAGACAATAGCATTGTCCGTATTACCGTATCAGAAATTCGGTTAAAAAAAACGCGTCATGAGAAATGATGCTTTCCGTGAATTTTCAATCTTTCCCATATTTCTAAGAAGCTTTACTTTGATTGAAGAGCGAAAAATGATATTCATACATTTCTTCTTTATGAGCTTTTTCGTTGACGCATCGCCAAAAGGAGTGCTTTGAATTGCAAAACGGCTTTTTTGCTTTTTGTTTTTGAAAGATGTTTTTCTGCCGATTTCTGATTTTCGCGGAGTAAAAGGAGTGAGAAGAATGGAACTTTTATTTGTTCTCTTATGTCTGAATTTCTTTATGATAAGAATGATAACACTAACCTGCGATGGTTGTGTTTTTTGGATATCTGAAGCATTTCTTGTGTATCGTATGCATTTTTTAGTGTTGAATCCTGAAAAAATTATTTTTTTATCACCCATAAAGAATAAAAAAGAAGGAAAGAAACAAAACAAAACAAAAAAAAAGGAAAAATACATCTTTAAAATAGGCATCAATAGTTTTCCCTATAAACTTATGCATTATTGCATTCAAACAAGTGAGAAGTTTGAAAGAAAATAATTGGAAGGGGGGGGGGGGGTGCCAAACGACCTACTAAGTTCTAATGAAAATTGCCCCCCTTCCCCCAAAAAAGAGCCTAAATTGTATACCTTTGAATATTACTCCCTTTCTTTAGCCACCCTTGATGGTGAAGTACCTTGAGCGGGGGTTACTTTGTGAGTTTTTTGAGATTTTTCGTTTTCACCCGGTAAAATGATTTATTTTCAAATATATTTACTGTTACATATAGCAAGTCTTCGGCAATGTATTAACGTCAAAACACAAATTAAATATTAATTTACTATCCCGTTTTTATAATAATACTACGGAAGGCTTCCAAAGAGTTAAGCAGAAAATAGATAGTAGTTGAATTATATACAGTACAGAACCTTTTATCCGGGAACCAAAAAACCGGAAAACCAGAAAACCGGCAATTTTTGTCGATTTTCCCGTTACTTTTTAACACTTTCCAGCCACATTTTCGGCAATTTCTGAAAAATGAAGCGTTTTGTTTTTTTTTTTAATACCTAAATGAATATAAACGGTTTCTTTAAAAAAAAAAAACATATAACTTGCGTATAGCTCAGAAATGTTTAATATTTCGAGCTTATAAGAACTTCTGGATCGTTCTCTTTTGATTTTAAGATGCATTTCTATTTTTAGAGTAATTTGAGTTTTATAAACATCCAGAAAACCGGAAAAATCAGTTATCCGGGATAGCTATGGTCCCGAACATCCCGGATAATTGGTTCTCTACTGTAATTTAAATTCTCGAATTTTCAAAGTTCCTCAAAAAGCATTATTATGCATAGGAAAGGTCTTCTTAATACAGACACGAAAAAAACTACTTTTATGTTTCTTCATCTTTAGTGAGGTTTTGCAGGAATTATCTGTGAACAGGAAATATCCTTAACATGGCGCTAAAAAAAAAAAAGTGCTATTTTGCATCGGCCGGGAATCGAACCCGGGCCGCCCGCGTGGCAGGCGAGCATTCTACCACTGAACCACCGATGCGACGTAGGGTGAAGATGCTTCACAAAAGAAATCAGTATTGCCTCGAACAATACCTGAAATCTGGGGCAGTGGCTGAAATTGTAAGATGGAAGGAAGGAATGGCCACCCGAGGAAGGGAAGACGAGGGATGAGATTCCCCACCCCCTCTTTCTCCCTTAAGTTTCTGGTGCACCAAAAAAGTGGGGTCATAATAAGAGATGCGGGTGGGGGGAATGAGAAGTTGTATTTTATTTTATTTTCTTTTTATATTGCAAAATGAAAGGTTTTTTTTTTTAATTTAAACTTCAATTGATTAAATGACCTTCTCTCAAAAGTTCAGCTCAAAAACCGAACACAAATGGGTTATTTTCAAAATTTGCTTACATTTGCTGTCCGGAGGTTTAAAAGTCGATTTTGAAGCATAACTTATAGATTAAATTCAATGCGAACAATTATTTTCGGCAAGAAATACCCCCAAAAAAATTCTATCACTCAAAAAAATATTGAAAATTCTTTATTTATTTTTTTGGTCTTTAAAAATGAGAATCAAGGCAAAAATGCTTGTCCACTTTCAATTTTCGCGTTCAACTATTGTTATATACTTAATTGTATAAAAAAGTATATACAACAAATTATTTTTATGTATTAATTATTAGTATATGATATTTATAATAAATATTAGCAATAATGTATGAATATATTTTGTCCGGCAGTTCTTGTCAAGTTCGTTACCCTAAGATTATTTTAGCTAAAAAGGGTATTTATTGCAGTTAAAAGATGGTAAAACGTATTCAGTAAACTTAACAAACTAATACAAATACAAATACAAAAGATGACGACCAGCTACAGGCTCTAGGCCCAACTAGGCTGGTCCTAGTCAAATTGCAACTTAAAGTTTTACAACAGCATTTGAATACTTAATTATGCATCAAAGTGTACAATCAATTACTTTTTCACACACCCAAATGTGTGACAAAACATCTGTTAGTGATTCTAAAAGAAAATAGCAAGTTAAAAAAATTACTTAAAAATTCTGAAATGTAAGCATACCGTGAAAATGACCCAAATATAGTCATGATAGACTCTATGAAAAGATTAAATGGGAAAAGCCTGCGTTAACTGGAATTAAGCAAATTCAGTTTTTGCTTTTGTGAAATACACCTATAAACGCTATAAAAAAAATCATTTTACAATGAAGGTCTCTCATTTAAGGGGTCAGTGGCGAGGGTCAATTGGTTCCCCTGGCTTTGAAAAAATTTTTTTTACACATAACAGGGCGTGGTTTTTGTTGTTTTCCGATTAAATTAGTATTGAAGGTACACCCTTCGCTCCCCCGCCCCCTCCTCCTTTTCTAAAAAAATCGAAACTTTGGGCCTATTTCAATAGATCATTTTTTCCCGGGTGCCTCTGCTCATCTCCTTAAGGGCGATAGCGCCCTTACACAAATGGGATCAAAAACCCTCTCAAATTACCCACCCCTAACCCCCTCCCTATGAAAATTTTCAGTGACTTTGAAGAGGATTACAATGCGAAGTCATTCCACACGTGAAATAAACCCTTCTACTTGTCTGTCAGCTTCTTGTGTTAAAAACCGTCTTTTTTAAGTCTCGCATCCCCTTTATTTTTTTTGGCTCTAAAAAAGCTTCTCATTGTTTAAAGCTCTAAATTTTTTTTGTGTTACCATATAGGGCCTGATCAAGCAAAAACGATGCCCAAGTCCTGGTAAAATTTGAAGTGGTTGAGCACTAAAAAGCCAATCAAATATTCATTACTATGTGTTGTGCACCTATTCCACTAAAATGTATTACACTAAAATTTCTATTATGTGAAAATGAAATACAAACAAAGGGAAGGAAAGTAAAACTTATGCTATTTTGTTACTCAGGCTCAGGTCCATAGTCTAGAGTTAACCGGACAGGTTATGTTTGTTATTCTGTGTCTCCCTATTTTGCATTAATTGTACTAAAATGTGCAATAAAATTTCTATAATGTGAGAAGTGCTAAAAATAAAATACAAACCAAGGGAAGAAAGAAAAGCTTACTCTATTGTGGTGCACAGGCTCGGGTCCATAAACCAGTGGAAACCTGAGTTAATCAGGTTTTGTTTGTTATTCCGTGTCTATCTTTGAGGTTTATTTCAACGAAAGTTTTGCTCTAGGGTAATTTGTGGTGGTTTAAATTGGGATTTTAAAAGTTGACACAAGTTTAATTTCTTTACAATTCATCAAGCAGATGGCTGAATTTTGCTCTGATTTTCCAGATGAAGATTATGTGCATCATGATTTTTCGGAAGCTAAACTGAAACTTTTGTCCGCAAACAAATCTGAATTAAAATTATATGAAATGCATTAATTATTTTTCTTTTATCCTTTAAGTGGTGGATATCATCGGAGGCAAATGCTCGGGGAGAAATTCAAAAAAGGAACAAAAGACTGATCGTTCCCCGCCGAGATGTCTTACCTGCTCCTGAAGTAACTAAGGCATTTGAAGTTCCTTCTCCGGCTCCTCAAGCAGCGCAGAAATCACGAAGAAAAGGTAAAACTCAAAACAAAGGGTGCATGTCAGTATATACTGACTGTGATCCTTTGTCTACTCTGTCACTGTTTTTGTCACGCCAGGTACAACAAAGCTTCGGTTTTGCATTTATTTTATTTTGATGATTCTGGGTTAAATTGCAATTATTTACAGAAATGTACACCGTTTTATATACATCGTTTATTTCTAACCAAAATTTCCATCTTACGAGCCTTCGCTCTCTCCGATTCCCCTTTTCGGTCCAGCGTCCAAGCTCCCAATGTCCACACTTTTTCCCGCGCTCGAACCTGTTTCTTCGCATTCCCGGTTCGGTCACGTGGTGCCACTCCGTCCCATCTCTCGGTCAGCCGGGAGGTTGACACTGACCAATATATGTATGTCAGTATATACTGACATACATATATTGGTCTAAGATCCCACCTAGGTTAACCTACCCTCATCGAGTTTTTTCATAAGTTATGCATAAAAAATGCAGATAAACATATGCCTAACAGCCGACAGAGTGATGTAGTGGGTGAGACGCTGGCTTCTCACGCCCAAAGGCGCTTTATCAAACCCGACTCCAATCGGTGGATTTTCATGATGCAGAAAATTGACAGCGTCCATGTCGTATGATTATGCGGCATGTAGAAGATCACTCGAGTACTTGTTTGGTTTATAGTAACTCTTGGAAAAATTTAATTCTAGTGCAGTTTCGCATCGTATGGAGCCCAGGTGCCTCCATCTAGTGGGAAAACTGGGCGTCAAAATTCTCGTGGTAATAACATTCCACCGAAGGTGGTGCCACCAAGAGTGGATCCCGTTCTTGGGAAATGCACTGGGTCTGCAAATGGCAGGAAACTGAACGCAGCCCCATTTGAAACAAACAAGCGTATTCCCAACACGATGGCATGTGGCCATATAAACAAAAGTGACCCAATCATAGGGTTGTCGTGATTTGAAGTTCTGGTATAGTTGAGTAAAACTGGCAGTTTTCTGCTGGTACCTTTTGAAAATTGAAAGCAGATCTAAAAAACTCACAATGAACACTTATTCGGTTAGAAACTCGGATGTGATTAAGAAATGATGTGTTTTCCTGAACTATGAGCTTTTAAAAAATTCTGCAAAAATAAAAACTGCAGAAATTTGGCAGCTTTCTGCTAAATTTCTTTTTTAACTTAAAGATAACTGCAGAAAATCTGCGAAATGACTGCATTACTGAAATTTTAAAATCGCGAATGTCCCAAGGGAGGGGCGATCGCCCCTTCCTTGTATCTGCCCATGTGTTCGGTTAAAATTAAAAGTATGGCATTATTTTTATTGTGAGCACACACGAAAAAGCACACATACGTGAGCGCGCAAGAAAATTGATTTACGCCACTAAAGCGAAAGCAATGACTTTATGAAGATTGCAAAAGAAATGATGCGGTGAAATATCTACTTAATTGCTACACTGCTCAGGAAATGCTCCTCCTTCATCCGGCGTTTAGGAGATAGCATTACTATTTTCATTTTGTTTCTTCGCCCCCCCCCCCCGCCCTTCTTTTACGAAACAATAGTACGGATCAAGGCCATTAGAAAAGTATTCCCCCAACCCTGAGTGCGGATTGCGAAAGTTAGCGTTAGGGAGACAATGCACGTGATGCCATGAATAAATTGAAATCAGCTTTTAAATGTAGCTTTCAGGGGTGACCCGATAGGAGGTCATGGGAGGTCGCTGTGACCTTTCAAAAATTTTCCTTATTCGCTAAATTTTGTCTGACGATTAGGGGAACTTGGGGAAACTATTGCAATATAGTAATTTTTAAATGCCCGAATGTCCATTTTCATTAGATCAGGAGCGGATCCAGAGGGGGGGGGGTCATGGGGTCACGACAATAGACATGGGGTCATGAAAATAGACATGGGGTCATGTAAAAGACAGATTACATCAAATATAGCAAAAAAATTGCATTTTCAGGACATATTACAAAAAATTACCCCCCCCCCCCCATGTTTGCAAAAAAGTTGCACTTTGACGCCGCCCCCCTTTTTCCGAAAATGACCCCCTCCTTAACCAGAAGCTGGATCCGCCCTTGCATTAGATATATTTGTGCATTCCTGTATTTTATCATTCGGAAAAATTTGAAGTTCCATTCGGCAAATAGGAAATTTCCGCGCTCTCAAAACTTTAAGTTCAGGGTGCCCCTAGTAGCTTTCAAACATTAGCTTTGAAGTTTGTTACTCAATGCAATGTAATAACTAAAATTTGAATTTATAAGCAAAAAACCAGAAGCTTAAAATTATTCTTAACATTTGAAACTTCAGATGTCTACCAGACATTTATTCACGTTCGACCACAAACAAATGTGAATTAAAATCTTACGTAAACGCCTTAAAATATTTCACTTGCTTGCTACAATCGGAGGAAGATAGATTACCTGTGCTGGCTGAAACTGATAAAAAAATATTGTAGGCTAGGAATGAAGAAAAAAACTCTTTACAAAACTTGAAAAAAAAAAATCTCAATGATGCAGGTAACTGGATAACATTTTAGTTACAAAACCATTTCAAGGAGCTCATTCAAGGACTTCAAGGAGCTCGATTTGATCAAATTCTATCTATCTATCATCAGTGGCGTCGGAAGATATTTTCTTCTGGGTGGGGCAAGGGAAATTTCTGGATGCGCTATTGGTAGATATAATTGCTCGAATTCGATTCGATCGAATTCTGATAGAGTTGAGTGAGCCCCTAAGTTGTGTATGTATTTATTTCTGGAGAATGAACTGTCATAACGTTTTCGGTATTCTAATTCTAACTTAAAGCAATGTCCGCCGTCAGCAATAACAAAACAACCAGAATGTAAATGGCGTTTTTTTCTTGAAACAAAAAAGTTCATAGTTATTACATCTTTTAGTGTTACCTACCGGACAGTTTTATACACTTGCAAAAATACTCAAGGATATACATATAACAAAATATTGAATTATGCATTGAATAGTTCAAAAATATCCGAATGTAAAATATCCAGCTCGGAATTTCTTTTCTTTTCTTTCTTTTTTTTTTTTTGAGCAGTCTCACAACGAAACTATTGGATTTTTTAATGACTGACCGGTGTTGCGAGCTTATATTTAAATATACAAACTAGAAAACTGATATTACATTCTTCCCAGTAGCAGGAATTTGCATTTTTATGGGCTCCAGAAATAATAAAGATAAAAGGCATTTAATTTATTGTGTTTCATGAGTCTTACACCATAAGCTATTTTTTAAAAAAATAATAATAAAACATTCAAATGTAATGTTGAAAAAATTTGCAATTGCCTTCATTTTTCCCTTCTTACCAATGCATTAACATGGAAATACATGTTTTTATAAAAAATAACAGATTTTGATTTTAAATATAGAAAGTGAAAATGCAGTTAAATAAATTTTTAAGACGTATTCCCAATTTTAAATGCTTGACATACTCCTGTAGAGGCGTTAAAAATATCTCTGAATAAATGTTCTTAGTAATACTCCGTAGGACCTATAAACATTGTTGCAACCTCTTACATCGTAGGTTGTAGATCTGCTGAGGAGAAAAATGTAAGATCATTAAACCCAGGTTAAACAACTTTTCAATGTCGTTTTAAAACAATGGTGACGTCTCCTAGCTATCCGGAAGCAAGTGGAACGTTCTCGGCGTCTCTATGCTGCCAAGTCGTCACTCACTATCAGTTCAGTTCTCAAAATGACGACAAGTGTAGTAATGCATTTTATTTCTGTTTAAAGTTAAGTCATTTTATGTTAATGCATATTTATATCTGTTTGTCACATACCGTCAGAGATATTTTTAATGCCTCTACTTTCTTCAAGCATATTTCGCGTAATGGAAATAGGAAACATGTTTCAAAAATGTATATAGTGAGACGTTTTTAACGGTTTGCATTTTAAATAAAAATTTACTTTGTGAAAAATACAAAGAAAATAATTGGTACATTTGCAGGAAACATTTGAATATTAGTTATGTTTTTAAATAGAAAACGTCAAACCTTATAAATATGAAAAATCAAATAGCATGCTTGTCATCTTCCATTTTATCCTAAGACTTTTTTTTTTTTAAATTCATCAAGCGATTACGGTCTTCACTCTCTGAAATGAATTTCAGTCCTCTAAAAAATGTCAAAGAGTCTTTTCAAACCTTGAAAACATTCCTAGCTATATCTCTGCACACAGTATTATCAGGGGTGTTAAAGTGGGGGGGTTTCATGGCAAAGACTGCATACCATTACAATTTTTAGAAAGGAGGGGGGGGGGGCGTTTTAAGAGGTATTTCTTTATTTTCTGGGAGAGTGAGAATCACACCCTGGAGGGGGTTTTCCGTAGCATTTAAGGGGACGCACCATCGCTCTTGGGGGAGGGGAGCAACTGGAATTATTCTACATGAAATGTTACGTTTTTAGTGGCAATTCCATAAATGTTCCGGTAATATTTACCTCAACGTCTCCCTTTTCTACGATCCTCATAGTTATTCAAAAATGAACGATTAGTAATTAATCGTATTAAAAAAAATCTAAACTTGATTCTTCTATTGGTACGAGCTCTTTTTTTTTCCATTCGTACATTCTACTGAAATCGATTATGAGAATAACATCGTTCATAGACATAAATATATTGTGTCATGGAAACTTTACAATGCATTTTCTGATCTTTCTCGTGGACAATGTTTTTTATGGGGAAAAAATATGGTAAAAATGACTGAAAATACAATAATGATTGTACTAAAAATGATTGTACAATAGGGGATTTTCTCACTTTTCATGTATATATTATACATTAATCTACATAAAAACGAGACGATTATCGATTCATGCTGAATCTTATTTATTTGGTTATTTCTTAAAAGTTTTTGGTCCGTCTATAACTTTTCACGAGGTGTACCAATTTTGGATTTTTTTTTTTAAAGTTATTATTTTATTATTTTAATTTAATTATTTTTATCAATAGAAAATTGGCTAAACAGGTCTCAAACCTTCACTTGAACATATATATATATATATATATATATATATATATATATATATATATATATATATATATATACAGGGTGTCCACTCCAATCGTGGACCAATAGCTAATTTCTAAACCGTTAGAGATAAGCATATAGTTTATTTAGGAAAAAATCTCCAAATTATGAAAGGAATTTTGGGTCTATTCAATGTTTTTCAAAAAATCAAATTTTGAAAGAGTTACGAAATTTAAATTTTTATACAGCCCCCCAGTCCTATCAATCATATTTAGTAAAACATTCTTGACACTGTAACGTTTAAAACTAAAAAAAATTCACTGTTCTACCACAAAAATTGACCGAGTTATGACGTTTTGAAAAATCAAGATTTTGCATTATTTCATGACGTCATCGAGAGATCGCTTAAGGGACCGTATGCGAAATCCTTCAAAATCTTGATTTTTCAAAACGTCATAACTCGGTCAATTTTTGTCGTAGAAGAGTGATTTTTTTTTTAGTTTTAAACGTTACAGTGTCACGAATGTTTTACTAAATATGATTGATAGGACTGGGGGGCTGTATAAAAATTTAAATTTCGTAACTCTTTCAAAATTTGATTTTTTGAAAAACATTGAATAGACCCAAAATTCCTTTCATAATTTGGAGAATTTTTCCTAAATAAACTATATGCTTATCTCTAACGGTTTAGAAATTAGCTATTGGTCCACGATTGGAGTGGACACCCTGTATATATATATATATATATATATATATATATATATATATATATATATATATATATATATATATATATATATATATATATATATATATTGTGTGTGTGTGTGTGTGTGTGTTTTATTACAACAAGGGGGGGGGATGACGCATAAACAAAATGATAATATCGCAATGTGTTCAAATTCTGACATTTTTAATTCTAAAATTTTAGATCATAAAAATGATCCGTTGTATGTTTTGCCACAATTTTCTATATTTTTCAGGAAATCGGAACTCAAAGAAGAAAGGAAATGGAAATGGGAAAGATGATATGGCAAAAACGCATAAAAGTTTCAGCGAAACTGATAAAACGCTAAAGAAACAAAACAAAATAAAGAAAACTCACACTGCAGTAAGTGTTTACTGTCTAGAATTGAGCACATAATTCTTACTTACCGTAAAATGGGGTGTATAGGAACAGCGGGGTCAATCGGAACAAAACTTCCCGACCGTACAAAGAAATTCTTCATAAATATACTATTGGGTATTTTTCGCCATTAATTTTTTTTATAGAAAGATAAGATCATAGGAAGTAGGAAAAAATTACTTTTGTCACTCTGGCAACGCTGCTGGCTTCTAAGGAGGGCTACACGTGGAATGCTAGAAAAATTCCCATTTTCATACCCTGCAAAACTTTATATGCAAGAACAAATCTTCTTATATTTATAAATTAAGAGTGGTATGTTTCAATTATACATATATCTGAACAACAGAATACCACATTAGAATTTACATTTTTTATAAATTGTGTCATAAAACTGAAGATTCCTGAAAAATGACATCGAAAAAAAATTTGCGGGGTGAATCGGAACACTTAATTTAGTTGTTCCAATTCAAACTTATTTGAAGGAAAGTGTTTAAAAAATCAAGATTCTAAACCCAATTCTTCTAATCAAGACAAGGACAAGGATTTATTACTGTTTATCCCTACTCGTGAGCAACTAGATCTTAGAATAACAAAAAGTTGCAGATTTCAAAAGATTTTTTCTCCAAGAGACTTCTTTTTACTTAAAATACGCTGGGGAAAGTCATATAGACTTTATATAGCAAAAGGCAGTACACAGACAGTCATGAATAAGCGTTAAAATCTTTCAGTACAATCCCCGAAACCCAGAGATTTCAAGAAACTAAAGAAAAGGCAGAGTTCATCCCAGAAGATGCTATGAAAAAACTTAAATGAAGTCACAATTGCTAGTTTTAAGGACAAGTACATATTTGTGGACGACATGAGTGACTTCCATTCATGTTAAATCTTTGTATTTCAATTCAAAAGCATTTCTTAAAATTACTTTTCATTTTTTATAAGTTTAAAATTATTTTGATTTTTGACAAATTATAAACGTTTACAGGTATTGAAATTATACTTTTATTTGACAGTAATTATCTGTTCTTTATCTCCCCCATCAACATTACTCATGTTTGTGAGACCTATTACAGGTTAAATGGAAAAAAATAAAAATTTTAACATGTGTTCCGATTGACCCCTATCAGCGGGGTGATTCGGAACACCCATAATTTCCTATATATTTCAATAATAACTGCTCAAAATGTTTTTTCTTTGCTTGGAATATCAAAAGCAAAGCAAGACCGAAGTTTTTACCCAGAAAATCAAACTTGAAAAAAATCTTTTAACTGCTTTTTTTACAATCAAAGCTGAAAAGTGTTCCGATTAACCCCATTTTACGGTACTTATGTTCTCCTTAACGAGGAATCCTGCTTTAGAAGGCTCAAAAAATCGACTTTTTGGGGATATTTTTTGTGGATAAAAAAAGCGAAAGTCTAGCGAACTTTTTAGATTATTTTATTACATGCCTGAACATGGGAGAAAACATTTTTTTGAGAAAAATATTCACATGCAACCAATCTTTATGTACATTCGCGCAACTGCTGTTTTTAATCGGTGGGACAGATGGAGCTGGTAATTTTCATCTGAAACAAAAAAAATCCCAAGAGCAATTTAATTTTAATATATTTTTCTTCTATTTGAACTAAAAGCATTCCCGAAAAAAATTCTTTTTTTTTTACCAAGTTGAAATTATTTTTTTTTTTACAAAAAGCAATTTGTTTTCAAACCTGAGAAAACATTCAAATTTCATACTCTTTTTAGTTATTTTCAGTTGATATAGAAGAAAAATATATGAAAATTATAATGGTGTTTGGTTTATTTGTTTCAAATAAAAATTACGAGCTCCATCTGTCCCGCCGATTGAAAACAGCAGTTGCATGAATGTGCATAAAAATCTTTGCATACGCATATTTTTCTCTAAAAAAATTTTTTACCCCGTGCTCAGACATATAATAAAATAATCTAAAAAGTTCACTAGGCTTTTTTGTTTTTTTTTTTTATCCTAAAATAATTCTCTCTCAAAAAAAATGTATTTTTTAAGCCTTCCCCCTTAACACTTACTTTTATGTTCTCATTATTAGTTGGGTTTGAAAAAAAAAAAAAACTACTACCAATGCTGTATTTTCCCACCTGTACCCTGTCCATCTCTCTTTCTCCTCTTTTTTGACCTGCATACGGGAAAAAGCTGTCTTTTTTTGTATAAGAGTTATTCTAAAGAAATCGCTCTTTATATACCGAAGTTTTTTTTTTTTTTTTTTTGGTTTGCTTTCAACTGTCTTATAGGGTGTTTAGGTAATTATATCATATTAACCAAAATGCAACTGCATTCCGCGAAGAGAAAGCATGATTTAATGTGATTTCAGTTTCTTATACACTTTTTTAACACTTGTAACTTAACTTAATATTGTTGTTTATGTCTAGCTTTTTGGGTCAAGTTGAAAAGTGTAATTAACGCCTAAATTTTTAAGTGTTTTTTTTTCTTTTTTTTTTCCTTTTTCCGGAAAGGCTTTAGATGTGATCAAAAAGACCAAAAAGGAAGGAAACTAATCTTGAAATAGTTGAAGGAGCGTAACTCAGAGAACTTATCCGTACTAATATTGTATTTGCTGTAAATCAGATTTACGTTTATCTCTCATCTAACTTGGATTAATACTTCAAACATTTTATGAGATTCTCCTTTAAAAACAAAGCCTTAAAACTTCCTTTCGTTGCTTATTACGTCAGCATAAATGTTTATTCGTTTGTGTATTAACTTGACCCGCATTGAATCAAGTACATTTCGAAAAAAAAGTTTTTTTCCATGAAAAATATTATGTCTACAAAGGTTTTGATATGAAAATATTATGACATGAATAATATTACATTAATAGTATTACATGAAGTTCTACTTCGATACGTAACATTAGTAAGAGGAGTCAGAAAATTGACAATGTGAAATGTCTATCAACTATAGTCGGTTTTCCCCATACTTATTTTATATCTATCTATATACAGGGTGTCCACTCCAATCGTGGACCAATAGCTAATTTCTAAACCGTTAGAGATAAGCATATAGTTTATTTAGGACAAAATCTCCAAATTACGAAAGGAATTTTGGGTCTATTCAATGTTTTTCAAAAAATCAAATTTTGAAAGAGTTACGAAATTTAGATTTTTATACAGCCCCCTAGTCCTATCAATCATATTTAGTAAAACATTCTTGACACTGTAACGTTTAAAACTAAAAAAAAATTACTGTTCTACCACAAAAATTGACCGAGTTATGACGTTTTGAAAAATCAAGATTTTGCATTGTTTCATGACGTTATCGAGAGATCGCTTAAGGGACCGTATGCGAAATCCTTCAAAATCTTGATTTTTCAAAACGTCATAACTCGGTCAATTTTTGTGGTAGAACAGTAATTTTTTTTTAGTTTTAAACGTTACAGTGTCAAGAATGTTTTACTAAATATGATTGATAGGACTGGGGAGCTGTATAAAAATCTAAATTTCGTAACTCTTTCAAAATTTGATTTTTTGAAAAACATTGAATAGACCAAAAATTCCTTTCGTAATTTGGAGATTTTTTCCTAAATGAACTATATGCTTATCTCTAACGGTTAAGAAATTAGCTATTGGTCCACGATAGGAGTGGACACCCTGTATAGTTATTTCTATTAAGTTCTTTATATTAAGTTATTTATATCTAGTGGTCTATATTTATTAATTCTGTATCGATATAAAAATTAACTTCCAGAAAATATTTATTGTACTATCTCTCTTTACAAAAAAGTCAATCTTATCATGTCTATCTCCATAGGTATATATATTTATCTACCTATTTGTATCACTTAATTTAGTTATTAATTTATCGCTCTATATATATCTTGATAAAATTAATTTTAAGAAAACGCTCTGTAAAATATCATTGGTGCCTCGTTATGTCAATCGAAATCTTTCTATATTAATCACTCTATATCTATCTATATAAATAATCTCTATATACTAATAACCTCTATACTATATCTCATTTGCATCTTCCCGCGGAGCGCTCAATGTATACCAACATCTTTCATCATTACATGCATTATGCATACATACCCTAGTAATTGCTTGGAGCGATAATTTGTATACAAGTGAAAAAAAATCGTTATATCTATGAAAATTGGTTTTGTTTTAGTTTCTAGATTGATAACTGATGCTTCCAATCACTTAAAGATGTCAATAATTTGACCTCTGTAGAATGTTATCCAGAAAATATAAGACATTGAAATATTTGAAAGATAGTAAAAATGCACTTTTTGCTTTCTGAAGGAATGATTTAAGTAAAAAAAATTAATCTTTCGTTCTGAAATTTTATGCTTGTGATTATGTGTGTGAAAACAAATTCTAGAGTTTATTTCGAAAACAGGAAAAAAACTTGTATTCCGAAAACATTTTTATGTGTTCCTCTTTTGAAGCAAAACGCACTGAAGCAAAGAAATCAAATGATTTTGAAATAGCGACTTGCTGTGAAATTATGAACATCACGTCCAGCTAGCGTGATTCATTTTGTGAAAAAAAAAATCTATGAATAATCTGTTCAGCTGGCGTGACTACTTTTAATTCATCGGCCGATTTGACGGCCAAACATAATCCTAGCAAGATATTTGGCACTTAGTATATATTAAAAAAAAAAAAAAAATTGCCAGCGATTCGCAGAAATTAAAAATCTTTACTGGTTTTATGTATAAATGTCAAAAATAGGCTGATGTCTCCATGAAAAATTATATGAAAATTTCTGAAATAATTGGTAAGATGGTAAGAATAATTTAAAAAAGAGATAAAGTTTACAATTTTCGGAGAATCTACATTAAAGCTGAAATCCTCTAAAGTTGATTAGCTCTTCATATTGCATCTTTTATTATTGTATCGTAGTATTTCGTTCTATTTATGCACTGATCACACTTTTGGCAATACTGTTCCTGGAAATATGGTGATGTTTTTTCTCTTCGATTCCTCTTATCCTGTCTGACAATTTAAATAGTATTATGAACAGCTTATGATTAAATTTGCACTGAGTACCTTTTTGACCACTTCCCCCTCCCCACTGTAAAAATTCGTGCAGTTGGACTTAAAACTTATGATTGTTTCGGAGCTATAAAACTAGTATCGTGGCCTTAAGATTCAAACTTTGTTCCAGTGCTTTCATTATGTAAAGAGATATGGGTGTGGCGCGGATCTAGAGAAGGGTGTCAAAGGGGTCATGATCCCCTCTCTCTGGGTCTCTCCTCTAAGAAAAAAGAATAATTCACCAAACTAGGTGAACCATTTTTTTATGCACTCATGGAGAGGCTTGCTTTTCATTGCCTCGAAACACTTGTTTACTGAGTTTTTATCTGTTTTGAAATATTTTGATTTGTACTTATGTTTTATATATACAGTGCCCACCGCTTATTTAAATCACATTTGTCCTGAGGGCATTTGATGTTTATAAAGCAGCTGATTTTATAAACCAGCATACCTGCAGATACTTAAAGAAAAAGTTTTTAAAGATCCCTTATCTGAAAAATAAACAAATTTCTGTATTTAAATGTGGTTTTAAAAGTTTCAAAATACAGTAAACTAAATAATATTTGTATTTTTATTTGCAGAGCAGACGGGTGCTTAAAATATTGGTGCATAGATATTTGGTTAAAGGAAATCGTATAGACATTGAAGAGTGCAAATTTGGCATACATTTCTTTTTATCTTCCGAGACTCTTTCACTTCTTAGTGCTACATAATTTTGAAGTTTATTATGTCTGTGGCAATTTTCAATTTAATTACAGCTGTCGTTTTCAAATATTAGTATATGTTTTTCAAAAACTTGATTTTATAAAACGGCGATACTGGTTTCATTAAAGGATTGTTTTAACATGTTTTGATATTGTAAGGATTCGGTTTCTGCATATTTGATTTTAAAAAGCGGCTGATTTCATAGTCCAGAGATTTTATTAGTGGTGGTGGCGGTTAATGTATTGTCTTATTTTACTTAGATATATATCTGTGTATATATGCTCAAGTATGAACTGAGCCCCCCCCCCTCCGCCCCCTAGCAAAATATTCTAATAGCGCTTTTGCTTTGTAACCACCGTAAATCATGGGTATTTTTTACATGTTATGCGCCGCAGTGTTGTTTTCTCACACTTGAATGCAGTGTTATTTGTCAGTGACACAAATATACAATGAAAGAGCCACACGCGTGTCCAAAGTTGCAACAGCACTGACTTGCACTTATAACTTGGAAATACGCACCACGTCTTGGAAAACTCGTATGAAATTTTAAACGGCAGATTTGAATCAAATAAAATTGCAATTCATTTATGTGAACACGCTTTATCCTTAAAAAAATATAAATTATTTAAAGGATGCGGCAACAAAATAACTAAGTTATATTTTGTGCAAGAAATTATCCTTTAGCAAATCCTATAAAGAATGTATATAGGATGTTTTCTGACATCAGATATCAATAAAATTTGTCATGTCTTTCTTTAAATTGGAGGTGTCGCCGAATGAAAAGAAAAACGTGTGTCTGAGAAGTTCAAAATCTCTTCCATGGAAGATGTCAACGCTCGTGTTTAATTTCTTCCTTTTTCCGGTTGGAAGGCAGCCAGTACTGAAAGTAATGCAATACGAATGTGGTTAACAGCCAACAGTTAAAGAACTTACATTGCTGATATCGCATTTTTTTTCTTCGAACTATAAATCATAGTTTCACTTACTCCTTTAATTCGTATACCGCTTACATGTTACACTTTAAAGCACCCAACACATTTCCGAAAATGTTATTTCGTAACTGCGAATGAGTGCAAAACATTAAAATAGTTTTTTGGTGTAACTTTAAGTCATATGGGGTAACTACGCGCCAATTTAAATTTTTAGTATATTTGACTTAGAAAAAAAAAAAGGTTGAAGGTTCAGTACTGTACTCTCCTGGCAAGGTTATGAAATAGATTTTTTACTCTTTATTTGAGAAAAAAGAAAGTTGGTAATATTGTACGCAGTTCATTACATCGATCATTCAATAGTTCTTAAGTTACTGTTCGAGAGCTTTTTTTGGAGTCGTTGAAACCCCTCTTTATGCATTGGAATGTTCTATGCAATAATATTATAAGCGATAGAAATTTTGTGTAATAAAGTAAAAATAGAAAGTTTTTAATTTTTTTTTTTTTTTTTTAAGTTTAAAGTTGCACTTCAGTCATTTAGGGTAACTTTGAGCAATGCTGCTTTACATTACGCCACTTCAAACTTTTCAGTATATTTGACTGAAAAAAAATAATAACTAGACGTCTCGGTACAACACCCTTGTTGCAAAGTTACGAAATAAGTTTTCTTCTCTTCATTGTACATGAAAATATTTTTGATGTCGATTTTTATTTTCCTTCACCACCGCAAAAATTTAGTTCTAGATCCACCCGTGTTCTCTCCACAAAAGCTAAAAAACGCATTTCATCTCCAAAAATGGCATTTCAACAATAAATTTTGATCGAGCACTAGGGGAAAAAACTGTGTAACTCGTATTTGCTTTTTATAGACGTTAACAGGCCCGTCATTTCGAAAATTTTCTGAGGGAGGGGCGGAGATTGTTTAAGGGTGTATATTCAATGCATATTCTACCGAAAAACAGCAAGAAGAAAAGAAACTCCA